>LPNX011132907.1:475868-503854 GCA_001517045.1 Pseudotsuga menziesii
ACGAGATGAAACAGGAGATCAAAACAATGGAATGAGACCCAAAATCAAAACTTGGAAAGGATCAGGCAAGCTCACCGTTTTTTATGTAAAATGCACGATTTTTTGCAAAACGACTTAAAAATTTTTGCGAATTTAAAATTAAAGATTTTTTAACATTTTAGGCTAATTTCCAGAATCTGGAAAATAGCAGAAAATTGTAGAAAATCAATAAAAAAACAACAAGTACAAAATTGTACGTTTTTTGAGAAAAAGTCAAAAAAATATAAAAAAATAAAAATTTTGAAAATTTTCTGATTTTTTAATGAATTTCCAGAATTTAGAATTAACAGAAAAAGTCAAAAATCAGCCCAAAAAACAGCGAGCTTGAAATGGCACGCTTTTCGAAAAAAAGTCAAAAAATTAAAAAAAAATTAAAATTTTGAAAAATTTCTGATTTTTTAATGAATTTCCAGAATTTAGAATTAATGAAAAATACAGAAAACCAGCAAGCCCAAAAAATGGAAAAATTGCACATTTTTCGAGAAAACTCGTGCACGTTTTCCAAGGCAAAAAGAAAGATGGATTTAAAAAGGAAATGAAACTAGATCTTTAAAAATGGACCTTTAGAAAGATGGATCTAGCTTTAAAAAAGTAGATCTAAGGCTAGAAAGCCTAGATCTAACTTAGTAGAAGCCAAGCAAGCTTAAAATAAAGATTTAAATGACTTGATAACTTCTACAAAAGTGGAAAAGAGGTAAGATAGAACCTTGAAAATAGAGATCCACTTGTAGCAATCAAAGTAACCAGTAGAATTTTTTGAAGTTTGTTTGGAGAAGGCAAGAAAGATCCGGAACCATTTGCAACCCTGCAAACAAAAATATTAATAATGGAACACTTGTATGGTGAAGGTATTAGATGCCGAAAGCTCCTGCTAGATGCAATCCCTGAAGACACAAACACTCAATGCAGATTTGATTAGAAGCCTAAGTACTAGATTGTTAGTCTTCAATAAACATAATAATCAAATTGCAATACAATGGTAGGGTGAAAGAGATATTACTTTACATAGGATGAAGACACAATGCCAAAATCCCATCAAGTGACCTCCAAAGTCTCAATATTTTATTAACAAAAGAAGCTTACAAAATCCAACAGAGTTTCTATGCCAAACTCTCCTCTCCAATAGAGCTGAAAGAGCCTCTATTTAACAAATGAGAGAGTGCTAAAACCCTAAAACCAAAAAACCAACCCTAACCAGCTTAGCCACCTAACAAAGAGCTCAGACCTAAACCGAAGAACCGGGAGTGAGAGGAGGCCTCCACCCAGGCAAGGCGCCCCCACTCCAAACCTGTGCACAGAAAACAAGCCAAGGATGAGGCCACACATGTGATGTAGGTAAGCTCATCCTTAGGTCTGGCTAGAGTCTCCGTTAGGTTTGGGAAGCCCACTGATGGTGCAAGCTTTAGTCTTCACCTCGATCAAATCACTGGACCAATGAGTGCTCTCCATCTCATCTTTAGATGGAGATGACATGTCTGCTAACTGATAATAAATTAATTGCTATCTTAATGATGACTGAAGCTGAGTTATGATAACTCCAATCATCATAAGTGCTCCATGAGATGTCATTTAGCCTTTTATTTCACTGAATTTGGATTAATTTGGAGAGTTTTAGTTTTCTCCAAAATAATCATTTTTTTTAATAAAAATCATTTTTTTACTCAAAACTGACTTTTTTGAGTAAAAAGGCATTATGTGTCCGATTGTTGATCTGAAAGTTGGCTCTGACTGGCTGGCTGATCAAGAATGATTTTTGGCTTAAGGTTAAAACCTTCAATCAATGAATTCTAAGTCCGAATCACAAACGGGTTTTTTCCATTTAATTTATGGAAAAATTAACCCAAAAAACTTAGGAAAAGTAATTAAAAATTAAAAAATTTAAAAATAAAAAAAATTTCACTGTTCGAAAAAGATTTTTTCGAAAATTTTTTATCTGTCCAGATGACTTAGGACATGACCATGATCTATCTAAATAATGTCTAGTAGGCTTATAACACTCAGTCGGGCTCTAATAACCCCCCAAGGCCCAGAATTCAACATCGGGCATTCCAGCTTTGGAGGAAGCGGGAGAAAACCTCGTCAATTATACTCGGCTGAAGGCAGAGCATAATTGTCAGGGGCAAAAAACTCCCTGGAATACCCTATTTGAGATTCTACGTCTCAAGAGACCGAACCACTCAAAAATATCCTACTAGCACATTTTATTACAAACCCCGCGGGGCCATGGTCAAAATTATTCAAATAAAAAGGTGACTAGCCAATATTAGCTAGACAAGCAGACGGATCGACTGATACACTGGAATCAGACTTTGAACAAGTCTGTTAATCGGCGGCTCCTCAGGTAACCCAACTTATGGTACAAGAAGTTGGATAACACAACCCAGTTTGACCAAGTCAGTAACAGGGTCCGAGATGAGTTTTGGCCAATGAATGTGGATGATGATTATTTGTGGTCTATCAATGTCCATTAGACATATTCATGCTTCAGACGATGGTTTATTATGATGCCTTGTGTTATTTTCATGGTTACCAGCATTTACAGCCTTTATTATTATTATTCTGACATGGATAGGGCCTCTGACGTATATTTTTTATGGGCATATGGTGTATGTCTACTCATTCCTAGTGAATTGGGGTATTTTGAGTCCATTAATGCACTCAGTTTTCAGTTTCAAGCACTTACAAAGGAGGTATGGGTCATTTTATTAGTTTGCAGCAGTTTGGCCTCAGAAAAATTAAAATAAAATGCTTTGCGGTTGATGGTTGGATCTCCTAGGCCGCCAGATGGGGCACGTAGAGTGCATCCAGTCAATATTACCAAATTGCTATGGTGTCAAGTTCAATTTTGCAGTCAGTTGATGTCCAGTTTCAGTCATCAGTGCGATAAGAGCAATTTTATGTTCCTGAGGCAGTATTTTGATTATGGAAAATCGTTAATGAAGAAATCAATTTGGGTAATTTAGGCAAGGAAATGGCATGGAATTGATCCAAGGCACATTGTTGGGGTCATCTTCATCCTCTGGCATCAATTTCACTCATCATGGGTTCCACACATCCTAGCATTTTCCTCCAAGGGGCGTTTTTGATGTATTTTGAGGAGGACGTCCTAGCGGTTTTGATCATTTTATGATATAATTAGTGATTATACTCTGTGATTGTACCATGGGGCCATGCTAGAGAAGGATTTGTCTCACCTCCTAGCCCTCACCATGTGCTATGTTATATTTTACTCACTTTTCATGTGGTCCGCCCCTCCTTAGGCATCCTAGTCGATGTGCCCCCTTCTATTATTGAGGGTATCCATGTATTGAGTGTCCGACTAATCTTAGTCGTTGATTAGAGTGATTGTATATTTTGATCTTGGCCCTTGATATTTTTGGATCTAGTTTTTGTATATCGAAGAGATCTATATATTGAGATGATCTCTCATTGTAAAGGGGACTTTTGGCTCTTAAGCTCTTGCCATAATAGAATATTTTTGCAAAATATCTTGGAAGCTTTGTCGAATGTCTTGTATGGAGATTGGAAAGTCTTTATGTTTCTAGAATTCTTGCGATCTATGCCTTGCTAACACTTTTGCAGGTGGTTGTACTATTGGTGAAGAGGGCGATTTGATGGTGGCACTATTGTGACCGAGCTCCATACTTCTTCCACAAATCGTTTTGGGTTCAGGGAGTATCTTTAATGTATCTTGTGATCATCTTGATGCTCGTTGTTTCTTTCTTCATCGATTTTCTCTCTCTTTTTGAAAATCAATTTTCACTTAGGTAGATCTCTTTTGCAGCAGGAGGGCGCACTTGGTCTCTTGGAGGGCAAATCGATTCCACTTAGCATTGCATCAAAAACGCTCGTAATTGATCAAAAAGGAAGGATCACCACCATACAAGGTTAGTAGCAAGTATTTCCAGGTACGTTTGCATCTATTTTATTTTTTGTGGCTTAATCCAATTGTCACCATTAAAACCTCTTCTTTCAAACCCTAGTTTTGTAGATATGATAGATCGGGTACTTATTTGATGACGGCCATCAAAACCCACTTAGGAATAATTATTTATACCCTAGATCTAAAGTTTCACTTAAATCCAACTCCATTTACCCTTGGATCTAACACAAGTCTCCTCTAGGTGGGGCGCCCTCTTTGGGTTGTTGGTCAACTTTTTAGACCTATCAGTTGGGTATGCTTGAACCCGCCTTAATTCAACAGATCTACTCTTCAAGCATCCATATCTAGTCATTTTTTGTCCATGTCTACTCTTTTGGGTACATTTCATCCATAATTGCAGAAACCCTAGGTGGATCTAATTAGGGTTTTTCTCATTTAGACTAGATCTATCTAGATCTACGTTATTAAACTCCTTGTGGTATCTTTCATTATAAGTTGGGTAATTTTCCTTATCATTAAGCCTTCCCAGCTTTGCCCTAACCTTGCCTTTCACATCCATCTTCCTAGCTCTAGATCTACTTACTCATTGTTCACCTTACACATCTCTCGTCTATCCTTTAGAGTGTCTTAAGTAGGTTCGCTAGCCTTCATAGGCTAGTAGGGTCTCCCCCTTGATCATTCTATGGTTTGATCTAAAGTGACAAGAGCCCGTCCAATATGACAATTACTTTTCATTAGTAGTGGACGAGGCCCTTGCGGTGTCACCGGTTAGCTAACTTACCTTTACCGTCCTGGATGGGATATCTTTGGTGGGTAGCTACACTTTGTGTGATAACAAGAACATAGGCCATCCCAAAGATCCTTCAACCTGTAACCCCTGCTGAAAATGAGATAAAAATCACATGTGGACACCCATGCAAAATGGGGGGTAACAGGAGGTAATAGAGGCCATACACCAAGTACACTCCTCTATGTGGCAAACACATGCTAAGTACTCAACTCATTAATTAAATGTAAATAATGAGTTAAAAATCTAATCACTAGTCAACCAGTCAACTATAGTCTATAAATAGAACTGCTAAACAGAAAATCCCAAGAAATAGGAAATGACAGAAACCGATGGGTAATGGAGAACAGGCTCGGAGCAACAAAATAACCAACAGTAGGCTGAGTGAATCAGTATATCGTAAAGAACATGAGCATGATGATGATTTTTCACAGGGTAGCTAATCCTGCTTTGCCTTCTGTTTTTAAAAAACAATATATGAAGCCTTGCTACATTCAAATGCATATGCAATAGCTCACTGCTGTAGCTTTAAGCTCTCATCACATCTTGGCCTTTGGCCTCAGATAGACTAAACTCAGCAGAACCAACAGCCTGCTGTCTCGCTGTTTATTGATCATTATCAGATCTTGAGGTCACAAAATGTTAACTTTTCTATTCAAGAATATGACTATATTTGATTCTTTACTTGTTAAAAGGGAAAAAATTATGGTGCATTACTTTATTCCTTCTTATCAATACCCTCAAGCACTAGAGATGGAAGACTAATATGTATACCTCTTCATACTTGCCTTTTCCAAGTGTGAACTCAATCAAAGACTGCTCATAAGGATGTAAGTTCTGTCTGCGAGGAAATTTCTCCACATAACTTTTCAAGGGAACAGCTAGCTCCTGACATGAATACAACAAATCTTTATGTGCAGTTGGACACATTGATGATGCACATTAAATCACTATCTAAATCAAAGTTACTAACAGCTTCATGGGTTTTTGATAATGTAAAATCAGAAAGTAAAACTTTCAAAGATATAAAATGAGATTACTAACTTTCATCAATGCATCTAGCTGCTTTGCACCTCGATTCCGCTCTCTCTTTGCTATATTTGCAATACCTACAATTGATTTAAAGATATGCACCCTTAGAGAGGTATCATCAGCCACCTAAATATGAACATTAAATAAAATATTCACAGTAACTAATAATACTAGAAAGCTCCTATTCTTGTCTCCCATAAGACAAAGAAATTGATTCCTTGTGTGTTTGGCATGTTTGAATACCTTTTGTTGGACCAACCATCCTTGCCTTCCTCATTGCTGAAAAAAGAATATCCTTCGAGGGAATCACCATGGGCAGATTTTGAAATGCACCAACTTGATGTTTTGCCAACTTTTCGCTCTAAACACAAATACATGTCAACATTAGCCTGGCAAAGAAATGCATTTCAGTTTCCTGCCAATCTTCATTTTGTCACAATATCAAGGTAAGCAAGTCACAAACAATAATTATCTATTCTCGATAGCCTATTCCATAAAAATAACTTAGAATGTCATGGCAATAAAATTAACAAGGGCTGAAAATATTAGGTCTATCTCAATTATTCTAGGTCCTGTAGATTATATTGATTACCAAGAAACATAAGAAGACTTTCATTTCATCTTTCTTTCAATTTTCCTTTTCTAAGAGCATGTTAAAGATTCTGACCAGACAAGAGTCACAAAGGACATGTACAGAAATGCACTGAAGATTTATTATTGCTAATCATTCATACAGTTGAGACTCTTCTTCGTTTTCTTACTACTATTCATTGCTCCACAACATAGGACACAAACAAAACAAAAAAATCCCTAGAGGAAACAATACCAAAACTCCCAAACCACCGTTTCCCAGACTTATCTTCCCTTTAACCAACGGACCACTGACAACAGTGACAAGCTATCCAGAATTCTTAGCTAGAAAAACAACCACATTGTTTTCAAACCCCTTAAAACCTTAAGAACACTTTCAGTTCCATGAAAAAACAAAAAAAAACTACTACACACTGTCACCTCGGTAGTTCTTTCCCTATCCTTAGGCTTGCTCTCCTCCAACGCAAGGGGGAAATCCCTAAGGTAATCTAAGTCCAAACAAAAGACAATAAATAAAGGTGCTCTAAAACATAGGGTAAATCTGGTTTAGTCTAAATATCGCAAATCATTTCCGGATTTAAAAAACAAAATTTAAGCCTGGTTAAAGGCAATAAAATGGAAAGATTTCCTAGACTTGGGCAAATTTGAAATTATATATTTCTGCTGTAAATTTCAGATTGCAAAACAGAAAATAAAAGGTTGATTTTTATGATTTTTAAGGTGGTTGAAAGGGGGGACAAGTTCCTAATTTCAGATTGGGCAAATGGGGGCAAATGGGCAGTCTTAGAGGGCTGTTTTGATAAAGTTTTAGGGACTAAATGAGCTGTAATATGCATGCTACAGAAACCCTACGTTGGTTGGAAATTGCAACAAAAGTTATAGAAGGAAGGCAGTCCAAACAGATCCAGCTTCAAGCTAAGTTCAAGGGTGTGCTTTACAAAGGAAATAAACTAATGCAACAACCCAGATGATATTAGATTCAAATAAGATTTATTTCTGTGACAAATAACAAAAAAACTAGAGGGGGGGGAACTTTCACACCTAGTTTACATCCATTGTAACAAATATGCTCTTCCCCTTAGCCTCATGAACAAGCTTTGACAAATACGAATCAGCAACAATACTCCAATAGAATTCGCCTCATATTAGCAAGAAAGCACCATCATATTCCATTAAAACCTTCAAAAGAGTTGCAAGCTATATATCTCCAAAACCATGAGCACTTTCAACAACCATTACAAGTGGGAGGAGGCTCCTTATATAGCGTTTTAGGCACAAAACTTGTCAAAGAAATAATAATATCCATAATGAACCCTAGATCTGACCTAGGAATGAATAAAAAAGTGATATCCCTCCACTAACTCGAGTGGACAAGTCAAACAATAAATAAAATATCAGTGTTCACATGTACAAATCTTCAAGCAAGATGAGCTCCAAAAGGTGGACGCACCCTCAAAATAGATGACAGAGATGGTGCCAAAGGTTCCAATGTCCTCCTCAAACTCCTCCAAGAGAGGTCACTCCACTAAAATGTGCAAATAGCCTCCTCAAGTGGCACATGTGAATCCTCCTCAAAATAATATGTGTAGCTCTTCACAATGATATGTGTGGCTCCTCCAAGGTTGCACGTGTGGGTGGTGAGGGTGAAACATCCAATCAAGATGTGCATGAACCAAGTAAAACATCATTGCAATGGCATGTCTGTCTCCTCAACAAGGTGGACATACCATCAAAGGCATGGAAAAGTGCACAAGGTCTCCAATGAAGAGCTAGCCCACTCAAAAAATGGATGGAGGCTCATAAATGTTTGACCATGTGTCAAAGATAGCAACCAAGGCAAGGATGCTCCATAACAACCTCCAAGGTGTGGTCTCCAAGGTGTAACCATACCAAAAATAGCCTCCACCAAGAAGAATGTGTCCATAACTAACTCCTCAATGTGGTCCAAGTTGTAACCATTATTCAAGAGTTGTGAAACGATTATGTCCCAAAAGTGAGGAGTCGACAATGTAAGAGGTGGCATCAATCCATGTGATCAGTCAATAAAGGCTCAAACAACTCCAAGAAAGAAAGGGATGGCCTCATCACCAAGCAATAAAATAAAGAATAAAGTAGGTGAAGTTGTGAATGCCTTAACATATGTACCGAGAGGGTGAGTGCTCCACTAAAAACCCTAGTCCACCTCACAACACACCAAATCTAGTGTGAAACCAAGCCCAATAAGCTAGGGCGTCAATGCAACAAACCTCCAACTAATCAACTATGGCAAACTAGCCATTGGAAGGGCTAAAGTCACCTCCACAAGTGTGCACAAGAGGAGCGCACCACTACGGGTAGTAATCCATGCTATAATAAAGTGATGCATGTGCCAACAAACCCCAAACAGCCTAGGGTGTTCACACTAGGAAGCTCAAACCACATCAAACCACAACAATGTCTAGAACCATGTGAGAAGGGGTACATATGCCAAGTGCTCTCCAAGGAAGTAATATCCACCATACCAAAGTGCAAATCCATATATAACACAAAGCCCAAATTGCTAAAGCACTTTGCTTGTGCACCATGCACCACAACACAACATCTAAACCATTTCCCACAACCTAGTCATGTGATGACTAGCACAACAGAAGAAAAAGGGGACCCTATAAAGTGCTTTATCCTAGTTACAATACAATATATCAATATGTCACCACAACAATGGAATACATCATAATACCCATGGTGTTATAATAATCATAATACATCATCTGTCAATCAAATGGAGATTTTGCTAAGCTCTAGGGGCAAATCAAATAACTTTGAAATCAGCCATTCTCCTCTAAACATCACAACCACGATTGGTCGTGGTCGGACACGTCACAAGGGAAATGAGAAGGAAAGTGTGCATCCATAATAAATCCCCTGTACTTATCAAAAAACCCATCGATGCCATCCAGTAAGTGGCATTCATGTGTAGCTGGATCGTGATGAAAATCACAAGTAAAACCACATACAATATGAGCAAGGATGATTTTAGGGGCGAATCTTCGCCCATGGTGTTTTAAATTTTGATGGGGCGAATTTTATATTCTTTAAAAATATTTTCAAATAATTTTCCCTAAAATTACATATATTTTTTAATATCTAAATTGTTTCATCCATCCAATAAAGTATAAAGTATAAAGTATCTCCTGAAGATGGGTTGAACTACCCAGCCCGAAACGTTGAGTTTATTGCATTTTTTCACAGAGTAAATTGCATTTTTCACATAGGGTTTCCTTTGGTTAAAAAATGTAATTTATGTTAATTTATTTTCACCCTCCAAATTAATCATGGATCCTCCATTTTAGCCCATGATTCATTGGAGTTAATAATTTTTAAGGAGTAATTCGCCCATGATTTCATTAAAAAATATTAAAGATAACCTTTATTCGGTAAATAATGGGTTTACCGTTGGTGGTTTATGGACCGATGGTTTTGGGTGTCCCATGGTATTGCATGTGATAAAACTTATTTTAAGGACTTGAGGTACATAACATTTATTCGGTAAATAACGGGTTTTACCATTTGTTGTTTATGGACCCATGGTTTTGGATGTTCCATGGTATTGCATGCGATAAATCTTATTTAAAGACTTGCGGTACTCTATGGTATTTAGAAGATTCAATTTTTTTCTTAAGATACAAGGTAAATTCCATGGAAACACATTCTTTCAATTTCCATGTTAAGAGTCTTTCTCTATTTTATTATATTATTAAAAATAGTTACCAATCCAATGTTTTACTTTCCATTTGATAAATTAAACATTTTTTTATTTTATATAGTCATTTTAGTTCATTAAATTCTCTTAAAACTTGAAATTCATTGAATCATATGCCATTACAAGTACGTGAGAGATCATAATATGTAGTGCATAGAACCACAATAATTTTTGGAGCACGAAAAGATAATCAATATGATTAGTTTTTTAAGTGTTTTATTGTTTTAATTAAAAAGGCTAATGACTCATTCCATTCAATTCTACTTATTAACATTTTCTTATTCCATATAGTGTGTTTTTGTATTTTCAATTCAATCAATTTTTTGTTTGAAGCCAAATCATATTTACTATTTTTAAATTATGTAAATTCTTTTTCAATGATTGGATTTGATGACACTAAATAGTCGCTCAATAAGATTTGGTTCATATAAATATTATAATAAAATGGATTTCAATTGATTGTAGATATTTTGTAATAGAAAATGGTTTGTTTTTTTTATTTTTTGAATATATTTATTAATATTTATATAATGGATTAGAATATAGGGGAGGCAGGTGCGGGAGGGATCATCCTTGACCCTAGAGGACAAACAGTAAAGACCTTTGTGTGGGGACTGGGACACAAGACCAACAATGAGGCCGAGTGGCTGGTGTTTCTTCAATGTTTGGAAATGCTAGATCGAAGAATCATCTCAAACCTGCTAGTTTTTGGGGATTCTCGACATGTTATCCTCAAGATGCAAATAGGTTATTCAGCAAGCTCCATAAAATGCAAGAGGTTTTACGACAGGATCACTCATCTACCTCTTCCTCCTGAAATTTCCTACTACCACATTCTAAGAACAAATAATGCTAAGGCTGATTCGTTGGCAAATAGAGGCACCTCTCTCCCTCAAGGTTCCATCTCTTTCAATGGTGCAGAGGTTTGTTTTAAATCTATTCCCTAAGTATTTTCAAGGGCCTTATTCTCCATTGTTAGGACTTGGTGTTGGTGTTAATTATAAGCTCCCGAATTTGGCTTTGGTTGTTGCGCGCTTCCTGGCAGCCCAAGAATTTCTTGCTGGGACGCATGGTATCCACCACCCTCCCTCCATTACGTCCCGTCCCTTCTCTTAAATGTCGTCCTCCCTCTCCTTCACTTCGCGCTCTACTCCCACGTTGTTGTCCATCCCTTCACACACGCAATGGCTCTCCTTCGGGATTTGAATACCCTTCGTCCTCCTCCTTTGCGTATGCTCTTTTTTCTCCCTGATTCTGAGCTCTCTCCTAGCGTTGAGTTGCAAACGTTTCTACAGTATCCCTCTGGGCCTACATTTGGGTGGTATTTCTCCACGGTTTTCCTGTCTCTGAGTTTCTCTCGGCCTTTGGATTTGGTAATTGGCTTTTCCCCGCCTTCAATTGGTTTAAACCCGCCTTTGTATTCTGTTGTCGGTGAGCTCGGGTGCCACTTCTCCTCTTTGCTTGTGCACCCTGAGGCTGCACTCCTTCCCTTTGTTGTCAGCGAGCTCAAGTGCCACTTCTCCTCTCTGTTGTTTCTCGGGGACACAGTGGATAGGCCCTCTGTTTTACCTGTCGAGTCCATTCAGAATTTTGTGGTTCCTGTATAGGGGGCTCGCTTTCAGCTGCTTGTAGGTGAATTTGTGGACAAGATCATTGCTTCTCCTCAAGAGCTTAGGCAGAACTTACGCAGCAACAAACCTCCCCCTTTATTTGGTATGGAGCGCAGAGGCATGGACCCAATTCAACGCAGTGTTAAGGAAGGTTTTGATGATTTGAAGGTAAATATTCAGCGTCTGGCAGATTTGGTGGCTATTGGAATCACTGACAACAAGGAAACGGCAAAAGAAGTCAAGCGGTTAGTGGAGGATGTGCGCTATGTCTCCTATCAGACCAGTTGCCACGATTCAAGAATTGATGACCATGATATGGACCTGAAAGAGATGATGGGTAAAATTGACCGCAGTTAGGAAGATCTCCAGAATTTGCTGCAGCTGAACGAGGGAAGCCACGCTCAAGATAATCATGGAACAGCCGCTCAAAGAATGGATGAAGACTCTATCACCTAGCCTGTGGGGTTTCCAGGCAAACCTAAATGACTTCCATATAGTACATGTTTTTTTGTATAGTTTTAAATCGACTGTTTATTCAAATTTACACTACTACTATTATATATCAGAATAGGAACTTCTATAGTGGCTCTAGAAGGCCCTCCCTTTGGCCTGCTTTTGTATCAGACTCTCTTCTCCTATTATCATCTCCTTACTGCTATATTTTTGTACTAAATGGTTGTGCACAGCCCCTTTAATATTCACTCTTTCACAATTTCTGTTAAAAAAATATATAATGGATTAGAATATATATTTGATTTATATTTATTATTATATTTAATGTCAATACTCACAATATTTTATAATTCGTCAATATTTTACGAAGATTTTATAAATCAATGAACCATTTGCTAAAAAATATTTAAATACATATTTTCTTATTGATAAATTAGCCTTTGAATTTTCCTACTTACCAAGAAGATTCGCCCATTTATTATAAATATAAATTTATGAAGAATTCTTAAAATTATCCCTGAATATGAGTGCTAACACATCCTTTTCAACAACAAGACATTTATGAGATCCCCTATTCCTGTGGCATCTCCTACATCAGACAAACTAGTTGATCCATCCAAACCCATCCTAAAGAACACATTGTTGAAACTTGATACCAATAATACTTGTATAAACAAATCAGCCATTGTAGAACATACCCCTCATACAAACACAAAAACTTCAACAAAACCAAGGTCCTTGCCAAAATCCAACATTGTTTCACCCATCTCATCAACAAACCCCTTGAAATTGGAAGAACTTCAATAATATGAACAAAGAAGACAAACTCAAACTTTGTCAGACTTGGACCCCATCATTACCATTACTCAAAACCTTAAAATAAAACAATATTCTCAACCTCACACTTCGTAATTTTCATTTATAATTTCCCCCTTTAATTATTCGTTACTTCCCTCTTAACTTCCCCCTTAATTGGTGGTAATTAAGATCACATTGCAATCAGGAAGAGGTGATCGGCTCTTCTCCTATGGCTAGGGTAAACCCTAGGTGCCACTAAGCTTCATCATGGATTTGGTTTGTAGTGTGTTGTCGTTCTATGCCATGCATGGTTCCGCTGAGTTTGGAGTTTGTAGTGTGGGAGATTTCAACATAAGCTTCGAATGTTGGATTTGTTGGCGTCGACTTTCATCCACAAGCATGAATCAAGTGCCAGAGGGTTTTATCAATCTGTCGATTCTATTGCCCAAGGAATAATAGGAGAAGCCATCCACCAAGAGATAGAGGCCTTTAACTCTTTAGTTTAGTCTCTAAATCCGGCAAACAAATCTAGCCTCAATAAAGGAGATTTGTAAAATGTCTGGAAGCCATCCCTCAGTTGGACCTCTTGTTTACAGACTAAGAAAAAAGCTCTTATTCTGTCTAAGCATGCATTGATTGAAAAGTTACAGGCCTTTGGCCTAGCCCAAAATCTATAGTCATGGGCAACAGAGAAATGGACCTCGAAGATTCATAGACAGGTATTATTGTTTGCATATGGACGAGGTTATTTTGTTTTTCCTTTTTTGTATAAGAAAGAACGTGAATTGATTTTCCAGTTTGGACCCTACTTTATGGGATCCCGAGGAATGTATATATCTCTTTGGTCTCTTGACTTCAACCCAAAAGAGGAAATTACAACCCTTGTGTGGGTTATTAGGTTGCCTCATCTCCCTTTGATCTTTTAAGATGAAAACTCTCTCTGAGATATTGTAAACAAATTGGACTTCAATGATTGAGTGCAACCAAAAGGAAACTTGTTCTGTTGTGAGAGAATATGTGTAGAGGTGGCTCTGGAAAAGGTATCGTTGAAGCATTGCAAATCAATCTAGATGGATGGAGCCAACAGAAATCCATAGATTATGAGCCAATTCATTTCAAGTGCAATGCATGTTATATCTATGGACATTTTTCCAAAAATTGTCCAAATATCCAAGAGGAACAGCCACCCTTAAAGAAGCAATCAAGAAAAGAATCCGAGTTCAAGAAGGTTACTAATAGGCACAAAAATGGTCAACATAAAGGGCTACAGCAAACAAATCCACCCCAAGAGGGACTGCCCAAATCAAGCAATAACAAGTAAGAAGTTCTTGGAAAACTAGATGATTTAGAAACGAAAAAAGACCCCAACTCTGAAACAGTTCAGCCTGAAGGTGGTGCAGATCCATCCAGCCAAGCAGATCTAGAGGTTAATGTGCCATTGGAGGAAAAGGAAGCAGAGAGGGGTGAGAAGGAAGAAAAGGAAGCAAAGGAATCTGAGGAGGAAGAAGAAGAAGCAGAGGAAACAGAGGAGTAAGCAAATCAGGAAGAGGAAAATGTGAAGTAAGGAAAGAATGCAATGCCTCCTATTCTTCCATTGTTGCATTTCCATCCACCTGAGACATCTGAATCTCTTGATTTTGTCATAGTCCTGAAAAAAGCTCCAAATCCCTCCCCTCCTCTCACAAGGGGAAGGAAATCGAGTCAGGATCAAAGAGAAAATGAAGCAGAATTGAACATCCTCTTGGATTACCAGTTAAGCCTATTTAAGCAATTCGGAGGCTGTGGATTGTTTCGTGAAGAATTGTTGTATTGGAGCTCTGCTCAAGTGAAAGGTTGCCCAACCTCAAGTGGCGAGTGAACATTGTTTCTTGAATTGAAATTCATAATACAATAATTAATTCTGCCTCGTTTTTCTTATCTATTACCTTTGATTAAGTTAATTTGCATTATAATTTATGGTGTTTTGCATCATTTATCTCTGTATATCTTGTGAATTGTTCTAAGTTTCAGGATTAAGAACACCACACATCCAGGTGCTCTCTGTTTACCATTCCCTCCTTGGAAACCTCTGGCAATAAGGGGCTGAAACTCATGTTCATTAACCCATCTAACCAATCAGATTCTTACAGGCCTGTGTCTGCACTAGTTCCTTCAGGCATTGCCTCTCATTTACTGCTAGTAAATTCTGGGTTATGCCTTGTTGAATAGATAAGAGATCGACCAGCACACTGTTATAAAGGCCAGCACCTGCATAACATTCTATATCTTCACCATTTAAACTGGATCTGAGGATAACAGACTGAATAGTGCATAACCAAGCACTCCACAATGCAAATCATTGAATCAGTGCTCTTATTAGTACAGATTCAAAATCACCCTCCATACAAGCAAGAGACTACTGTTCTGGTAGTATACTCTTAGTTGTCACCTAATCCTCCAAGGGCACTATCTATAGGCTGATTCTGTTCTCAGTCTTCACAAAATATCTCTAAAAATGCTCATGCATTTTAGGTGTAACACAGCATATGGTGTAAGAAAAACAAAATCACTCCATGGTTGTCCAAATTCTGCCATCCTTCAAAGTATTCTTTGTTACTAGTAAGAATAAAGTTCAAATCCCCTTCACCCGTGCTCAAGGAATCAGGAATGGCCTCTGGTTTCAATCCACCATTGCCCTTAACAAACTGCGAATGAGAAGAGTTAGATTCCTTCTTCAGTGGTGCTGTACCATTTCCTAGCAAGAGAACTCCATTAATCCAGACAATACCTGCTGCAGCTTCAGTAAACTAGACACCTCCCACAACCTCTGAGGATTGGACAGAATACCTCTCTTGTTGTGGCACCTCCACAAACAAGCCAGTATTATGCCCTTTACTAATCACTTCCACCATTTTAGACTTTGAATGCACGCTCAAACTAACGACTAGATCCACCTTCAACCCAGAAGAGGGTAATGGCAGCCACTCTTCTCTTGCTTTGGGATCAAATCGACAGAACCTTCAAGCTTGGAATTCAACAAATGAACCACAGACTTAACAAAGCCATTCCTATCTCCATAGTCGAATGGAAAAACTTTAAGAGAGACCCGTCCCTGGATCAATTCTTCCTTGCATAAGCCTGGGCATCCTCCCCATCCTTCCGAACAGGCAACTTTCCTTTATCTGTAGTCCCTTAGTGCCTACCTGGAGATGCTACCTGACCCCCTAGAGAGCTTGGGACTCAGCCGTGGCAGGACACCATAGCCCCAAGGTACCCTACTCACCCAACCATACACACCTGCACATCCTCTTCTTCTCTCATGCATCCCCCTTGATTAACAAATGTTATTAGTGACCCAAGGATCAAGTGAAGCACATAGTTTCACACTTTTATACACAATTTCTAATATAGAAGTAAGTTGACATCGTTAGCAGTGCTCCAAGATTTAGTATAACATTCTTACCCTTTTGGCTTTAACTCAAGTTTTTGCAATATTCTATCTTTTAGAATTATACACAAACCAATAAGGAAATCTATGGAGTGTAATTTCAACAAGGACAGGGATTAGAAGTTAAAATACAAACTGGATGTGAGTTCTTGTTCCCTAAATATTTGAGTAGGAGCTACTGGGATTCAGGTATCAAATGTAACTGCATATTGATGAGGTCCCCAAGTTCACTTTGTTGCTTGGAAGGAAGGCCCGCACCATGTGTATAATAGGGAGTGGTCTAGTGACCTTGGGCATTTCTAAGAAGATGAATAGTAAAAGCCTATTTGTTCCACTTAGTTCTCTAAGGAGACAATCAGCCCCATCGATATTGTATGTCCTGAATTTTTTTAGATAACTCATCATTCCTTTGATTTGATACATAAAACATTTGTTATTCATTTTGGTTAACTACAAGTTTATTTAAACGTATTGATTTAAATCAATAATGATAATCATGCTGAATATTATCTTTGAGCACCTACATAGTCTCTTTTTTCTTTTATTTGAATATTTTACCAATGGTGACAACAGCCACAAAACTTTCAAATGGTGATCATCATTTTCCATTGATATGCCCATGTTTCTTGCATCAGTTCTGTCACCTCCCCTCGGAACTGATACAAAATGAATCACATAGACCGAAATAATCTTATAGTTAAGCTCCAATCATGCAATTTGCAAATGATAGTGGTGGTTTGAGGTACATACTCTCAGGCTACTTGCCTCAATTCTCAACTCTCTTAGGCACAATTAGAAGAAATTTTGCTAGTAATCCAATAGTACAAGGAAAAAATGGGCTAATCTTCCAGCTACAGAATCAACCTTTCAAAAGCAAATACCACTGCAAATTAAAATTCTTATTATCCTATTTAATAAGCTCAAAATTAAAATTCTTATTATCCTATTTAATAGGCTCAATGTTGCATTGCTGATAGGAAAAAAATAGTATGACAAATGCATAAAAAATTGCAAAAACTACCATTACAAAGCAAGAAGAGGCACCAACACATTCTACAGCACATTATTATTACCTTCTGGCATATCTCGTAATGAACTTCCTCCTTGGTGGCTATGGAAAAACTGTTCCCGCTCAACTCAGCTCTAGCAACAGAGATTCTCTTGTGTGTGTTTCCACACAAAGTCGATCTTATAGTATTTGCCATATGTGTAAGCAAATTTGAACCTGGAGAGGAATCACAGTTGCTCTTATATGTGTTTTGACTTTTGAGATATTAATTAGTTTATTAAAATCAGAGACTTGAAATCAAGAGCTTAGATATAATGTCCTTAAACATGAACTAAAAGAGCACTGTCACACCTTCCTTGATTAAACTGAAATTAGCATATATTATAACATCTGCATGTGGAGTACATAAAGTAATATAGGAGAGTAATGTAAACAAAGCTACAATATAGGAAATGCACAACAACCAAAAAATATTCCACATTTCAGAAAGTTTGAGAAATGCTGAATGCTTTAGAATATGATTCATGTTGCGATACCAATTACCAAAACTTTGGACTCAAATAGTGCATAAATGTAAAATCTCACATCAATACTATGGTCAAAATGTCCAACGTATGTC
This sequence comes from Pseudotsuga menziesii, assembly GCA_001517045.1. Classification (NCBI taxonomy): domain Eukaryota; kingdom Viridiplantae; phylum Streptophyta; class Pinopsida; order Pinales; family Pinaceae; genus Pseudotsuga; species Pseudotsuga menziesii. The sequence continues at coordinate 493,856 of LPNX011132907.1, forward strand.
CTAAGAGTAAGTGATTAGACATTCATCATATGCTAATACACTCATCGAAATGGAATCACTAATGACAAGTGAAAGAAAATGAAATGGTCTCAACCTACGTATGTAACTTACGTTAATCAGAATGATCTATTTAGCCTTTTAAAAGTTAAACTAAACAGATTGGTTTCGACCAGGCCCTTCAGTGGTGCTCTAATGTCTAGATGCTATGCTCATCTGCTCCTCAAGTGATTTATATCCAACCACGGAAGGTCAATTGCGTTAGTAAAAGCGAAGTTATGTTATAGTCCCTGTGAGCACCCAAACCCTCACTTCATGAGGTGAAAGTCCTGAAGCTCAAGCAAGACCCTAGGGGCACTAAAAAAGGGCTACACAATGTCACTATGGTAGCTCTTTCACACGTTTTGGCCAGCTCTCCTCTGGCAAAAGGGAGGAATCCCTAAGAAACCCTAAGATAACTAAATAATGATCACAAGGAATGAAAGAGAAAGCTTAGGATAACAAATCTAAAATCTGATTTTTACTTCAATAATTTCCAGATTTGTAAACAGCAAAGCAAGAGGTTAATTTTATATTTTTTTGTAGTTGAGAAGTAAGATTAGTGCCTAAGAAATTATTGGGCATGTTGTCACAAAAACTAGAACCCTTGCATAACTAGAACCCTAAATGCAAGGACTCAAAAGGTTTCAGCCAAGTGCAACTATGGAAGTAATGCTACTGTCACTTACTATTACTTGTCACTTACTATTACTTCCCTTCACTTTAGTGACTTGAGAAGTCACAAGGGGGGAATACCTATAGCAACAAGTACCAAGAGCTATGGTAAGTGACTTAAGATTAAGAATAAATTATGGAATATGTATGAGTTGAAGTCTAAAATGCTGAAAGCAATAACTCAAAACAACATCCTTAAATCCATTAACTCAAAACAACATCCTTAAATCCATTAAGTTGCTTGCAATTGAAATAAAGCAAGTAAAATGAGCAACCCAAATGAACTCGTTGCAAACTACTAGATCAAAATTGAGAATTTAAGCATAACCATTGAAACATATCCCATTAAACATTCATGATCTAGATAAGATTGTTGTTATAACTATCAAATTCGGGTAGAGCAAACGGTCAAGAGGGGTTTCGTTTGCTTGGCGGCCCAGGATCAAAACCCGTTGCTCCTAGAAGGTGACATTTAAATCCAACCATGCTAAGGGTTGGTGCATCCAGGCCGGGTGCGATCCCCGGGTGATTTTGACGGCTTAGATGCCCCTTGATGGTGGTTTCTCAAACCAAAGGTTCGCCCAACAAGTCACAGGGCACTTAACCAACAAAAAAAGATTGTTGTTATAACAAGTCATGAATAACCAAACTTTAGACCAACTATGAAACTGTGTAAGCAACGAGTGCAGGGTATTTAAAGTATCAAGATAGTTTGCAAGTAAATTTGAAAAATAGCATAAAAGAATGGAACTCAATAAACAACAACTCTAAGTCTATTGTTGGGATTTCCAATAGAATAGAGTTACACCATATTCACAAATAACTTACAACAAAATAAAATTGTGAATTAACCTTAGTGATAGAGCTATGACAATGTGGTTAATAACAGTGAAAAATTCCAACAACTTGAATTGATAAATGTTAGGATATTTAGACACTTAGGAATCAGCTAAGATCAACTAGTTATAATGTATCATTAGGTAAAGTGTGTTTCTTTAGTATGCATTAATATGCATTTGTACATATGTAATCTGACGGTCATGATATGTTCTAGACATAGAGTGATCTCACGGTTCATTCTCATTGTTACCGCCTAATATTCCACTAGAATGGCAAAACATTCCACTAGAATAGTACAAGGGAGGGTGAGGAAGAGAGAGTGTATAGACCATGAGAGATGGCTCACAAGGCAGCCATTCCGGTAGAACAAAATGGGGAGAGGTACGGGAAGTGCATACAGGGAGGGAGGTTGCAAACAGGGCCAAGAGATGGCTTGCAGGGCATCCATTTCACTAGAACGAGACAGGGAGAGGGCAAGAGAATGCGGACAAGGAGGGAGAGTGTAAACGGGGTTGAAACTTGAGATAGAGGGATGGAGAGAAAGGGGGGAGAGATAGCGGAAGAGAGGGAGAGGTCAGACAAACTTCTAATGGTTATAAGTTATAACATTCTCAAACGGCATCTTCACACTGTCCATGACCACATATTTCGGAACGAGTGATCATCTAACAGACAATGGGTATGCAATCCAGACCTAATATAGATATATAGATATTTCAATGCTAACCTACACTGGCAACAAATGATTTCATCATCTGAATTTGGTAAGAAAAAGAATTTCATGTGATTGGTTCAAAGCATTTCTGTCAACGATCACATATGAAACCCTGTGAGGACTTTCATCAGTGAAGAATGATGGTCGTACTAATAGAGTAACAGACCTACATCTCTACTAGCATCAGGCATTCGTGACTTGCCTTGAAACATATGACTTGTCTTGTGGTGGTATGCTGATCATAGATGCTTATTGAAACGGTTGCATTGTGTAGGGAATCGCTGCTGATTTGCTACAGAAATTCAACATGACCCTCAACAGTATGCTTGGCAGAGCCATCGTTATAGCAACATTTAAATTAGTAAGGTGTAATGGGTCTATTTAAGTGACTGTGGCGTTCACAATATAGAAAAAGATCCAACCTCTTCTTGTTGTCTAAAATGACAGATTATATCAGGAGCACGATATTGTGATATTCCAATACAAGGACGACTAAATTCACTACAAAACAGCGATTGCTCTCCTTTTTCAGGTTATTCCTGCGTGAAGATGTTAGGCAATCGAAGAAACAATCTGTTCATGCACAATCTGTTCATGCAAATGCTAAAGGCTAAGATTGTAATGCTAAAGGCTTACGGATAGTAAATAGAGGGCACCCCTGAGAATAAGGATGAAACCTTAAAATAGCTATAATTAATATATATATAAAGAGAGAGAGAGAGAGATTCATTGGGAAAACTGTCTAGATCACTTCCAAAGCTGGGAAAAAAACAAATTGGGCAGAAGTTCAAACCATATGTGGCAATAACAGGCAAACATAATAGGAACAACTTGTCAAATAATGCAAACGAAAGGCCATATACCAGTACCTGTTTTTATCTTTCAAAAATTGAGTACACTCAATATACTGAGCGCTTTGATACGCCAATTCACTCACTCAATTCTAAGCCAACATATTGTGTTCAACCACTACAACTTGATTCTGAAAATAAGCTAGAGATATATAATTGTTGAAATGTAAATACAAGTAAAGTCGTAAAATATACAGCGAGAGAGAGTACCAGAATAAGTGGCAGCAGAAAGAATCGGCATTGTTAATCTTTAAATCACACAAATTCTCCTCTCCACGCAGCGAACAACGCTTCTGTGAACTATCAATCAGTCCAGCAGAAATGAAGGTGTGTTTTGACGTGGTCTTGTCACCCTGATTTCAAATGCTCTGATATACCATTTCATTGATTCTGGAATCCTGATAAACCCTCGAGAGTCCTCCACAACGCTGTCAAAATATCTCTTCATGTTTATTTGGGTTAGACATCTTCTTCTTTTTTGGGGGGTTTAGATATCTCCTTTGATTAGTAAGGTACATCGAAGCTGGCGCTGATAATATCAAATATGGTCATTTAAGAATCAGGGTAGGATTGATTTGTTTGAAGTTTTTGGAGGGGACGAAAATGTAAGCTCCCAATTGTGAAAAAATATTTTTTTATTAACTTTCAAATGTCAAAGTAAGTTTGCTAAATTTTTAAATATATATATATGGCGAATGGAGAATAGAATTTAATCAAGACGCTGACTACCTATTAAAGAAGGCTGTTGGACCAATCATGTGTTTTTCGAGGAGTATATGGATAGCCGAGGATTGATGCAGGATCAGTATTAATATTTTAAAATTGTATTTGGAATGCAGTTTTGTTGAACTATTTATGCATAGCATTATGCTATCAAATGTTTGTTGGTTTGTTATGTTAACTGGGTTAGTTTATTTTGACATCAAATGAGACTGTTGTTTTAATTAATACAAGGTGTGTAGTCGTCTAGGTGGTATGCATAAGTTTTTTTTTCCTCGTGAAATTTGATTAATTTTAATAGCATTTATTTATTTATTATTATTGAAAAACAAATATATATAGATATTATTAAATTTAATTTGAAAATTTAAAACTTATTTTATATTTTTTTAATGGAAAGTATAACCATGTATAATATTTCTCAGCAAGAGGTTACACTTCAAACGAAGATAATATATAGTCTTGTGTATGGGACCGAGGCTAGATGCCACTAGAAAGCATACGATGCCATTGGTGATAGCCTTACCAATGACTGCAAGAGATACTAACTTTCTTGTGAATACTATCTAGGTTGAAACCGTCTTTATGATCTTAGAGTAAGACTTAAAAATATTTGTGATTGGCTAAGAGCTCATCTTCCTCAAATGCAAGGAAACAAGTTAAAGGTCGAAGACCCAAAGGCATTTGGCAAGAGTGGAAGTCTACCTCTTTACAGACCACTAGCAAGTCATTTCAAGTGGTGTGGCTTTCCTTGAATAATGAGGATGAGTCAACTAGCATTCACAACACGCAGCTGGTGATGGTTGTCCTCACTACTAGTTAACAGCTAAGATGATAGGTTTTTGCCACTTGGGAATTTATTTATTTTTTAAAGGGGGAAAAAGGCTACAACACTCAAGGCTAGTAACCTAGCCTTTATTGATATAATATGGAGACCCTAACATGTAGATACATCATTGTGTGTAGAGAAAAAATGGCCACACGAAATAATATATTGGTAGTCCTTAAGTGGGAAGACTTTCGCTCATATAAGATGTCTATGGATTTTGTATTGTTAACTTGTTTTCTTACATCTAAAGAAGATAATCCTTTACTAATCGAAAATAGTTTTAGATCATACTCTAAGGTCATATGTAAATGTAACAAATTTTTAGTGAAAAGCAATGAAATTTTGTAATTATTAATTTTATATCACATAAAAACAAAATTTGGAAAACTATTTTTGTTTTTTATACAAGTGAGGCCATTTTTAAATTTTTAAGTCATTCAAGTTCATTGATAAGTGACCAAGGTTTAAAGATATTGATGTGATCAACCTTAATCAACGTGATTCCTCTCGCTATCTAATTACAAAGCACGACAACAATTACAAGGGATAAAAGACAATTCATTGTGAATGTTGTGTTATTTATTTATTTTGTCATTTTTTGAGAGCTCATTGGTTACTTTTAGATCAATGAACGTTTCCACTATTGGGTGTGTCTTGTATTCTTAAGCAAGAGGGTCAATGCCCCACTATTAGACTTGCATAATCAATGCACTTAAAACAAATTATTCAAATTATATTTCAAAACCCCAAGAATGTTAATCAAACGTAACATATATCTACATATTTTAATTCGTGGATGAACTTAAAATTTAAACATTGAATCTTGTTGTTATAATATTAACCCATTTTCGGTATAAACATTGCAATTAAATATGCATTCCTCAATCAAGATTCTTTGAATGTAGTGGAATTACTATAATGGATCACAACATATTAGGAAAGGACTAAGTTGTATGCAGTGTTTTTTACTGGTAGTATCCCTTGGTCTTCTTCAATTATTTATTCACATTTTTAAATTAATGTGATAATCTGTGTCCTCTGTGTGGCAAGGTTTATTACCCCATGAGGTAAGGTATGTTACAAAGTAGTTAGAAGAAGAGTAAAGGCACATCCCTAGTCTACCATCTTTGGCCACATTAACAGCAACATAGCAAGCTTCTTTAAGAGTATGACCGATGAATGATTCCTAGATATACACAATAGGTTCCAATGTAGGTCAACAAATTAAATCTCTTGTTTTCTATCTGTGTGCAAATCGAATCCACTAAATAGAGGTATTGTTATAGTAGCTCTCGTCATAGCTTAGCTTTTATTGAGATGTTCTTTCAATGTTTCCTTGCCATGTTGATAAGAGTATTTTAGCACATTGTGAGTTGTAGTAGCAATCTTTGAGGGGGGAATTAGCTCTAGATCGACATCACGAATAAATATATAAGGAAGAATTATCAAATGCAATAGTGGAATTGGAAAAACGTCCTAGAAAAAAGAAAGCAAAATATATGAGTAAGCTTATAGTTGTTGTGCTTCTCGAAACAACACTCACAACCTGTAGCACATTTAACAAAAATCAAAAGTTATGATCAACAAAAAGGGGAAGCTTATTGAATTACATTCAACCTCAAATACATGCACAATGGGTCATATCAGCCAAGCATTAAAAGAACCATATTCCACCAACAAGGAATCATTTCCAATAGCATAGAATGTAGTTTTCATGCTTTCCCAATTCACTATTAGTTTTTAATGAGTTCATAAATAACACGTATTTGATAGAGCATAATAAGGAATTCCCTGGCCCAAATGATGACAAATAACATACTTAAATTTTAAGAATGACTCAAACGTATAATATTTGAAAAGTTCTCCACATTCTTGGTCTTTAATACTTGTTGTTTAGGAAGAGTATAAGGAACACTACAACAAAATTGGAAATTAACGCCTAATTTAGCATCATTTTTTAGTGTTAAGTTTTTTCTAATTAAGTGGGATAACCCGACACTAAACCTAGCTCAAAACTGTATTTTTTTGTATGCATCGTATTTACCACCCTAAATATCATCCACTTTTGTGCCCTCTTTTGCACCACCTTTTTCACCCACTTTAGCGCCACTTTTAGCTCCAAGAATAACACCGGGATCCAAGTGTGGTGTCAAGGATAGCACCAATAATTACACCTACGAGAAGTTAGTTTCTCTTCTTTGAACACCTAATGCAGTGCCAAGGTAGCACCAGGTTTAGCATCCATGTTTGCTTCTACATTAGCTCCATGTTAGTGTCAATTATTGCATCCATGTTCGCTTCCACATTAGCACCATGTGGTGCTTCCCCTTTAGAGCCAAGTTTTACATCCACTTCAACGCCCACTTTGGCATCCCTATCAGTGTCCACATTAGCGCCATGTTTAGCTTCCATTTTAGCACCAAGTGTGGTGTCCACTTTAACACTCTGTTTTGCATCCACATTAGCACCAAGTTTTGCTTCCATGTTAGCATCAGTTTTGGCAACCTTGTTAGCACCTAGTTTGGCATCCATGATTGCTTCCACAATAGCGCCATGTTCCACTTATCGTTTAACACCTATTGTTGCTTCTCATTTAGCACCTATGTTTGCTTCTTATTTTGCCTCTACACCAATGCCATTTTTAGATCACCATTAAGCACCTAGTTTTGCTTCCTTTTTGGCATATAGTTTTGCTTCTTCTTTGGATTCTAGTTTTGCATCTACAATAGCACCAAATTTGGCTTCCCATTTAGAGCCAAGTTTTTTTTCTAGTGTTGTGTCTACATTTATTCCAGTTTTGGCTTCCATTTTAGCTCTTGGTTATGCTTTCTCTTTTGCTTCCTCATTAACACCACATTTGGCTTCCTAATGAGCACCTACATTTTGTTATACACCTGATTGGCACCTCTCCGTCCGAGTGCTGACATCCCTCAGGTCGGCACACAAAAGGACACTTATGGATTGAGGTTTGCCTAGTTTCATTATACCTTGGTTGATGATGAAATACATTGCCTATATGCCCAACTGATTACTTTGCCATTTTGAGATTTTGAGTAGCATTCGCGACTATATCTATTGGCATCTCGCGCATCATACGCGAGTATCATGTTCAGCAGATCGCGCAAACCTGTATACGCGGGTTACACTTGTATAGGGTCGCGTATCATACGCGGGTTGCTCTACTACAGACCCGCGTATGGTTTCCTCAAAATTAATATTTAAAAACACTCGATAATGGAAGATTAGTTCATTCATTTAACTTAATCTTCCTAACTGCCACAACCTCCCTAACCTTCGAGAACTACCTCATTTCATCCATATAAATAGAGGCCTTGGGGAGGATGTTGAAAGTCATACTTGGATAGCAAAGTTATGCTGGTGGATTGTCTACAGAAATCTTTGGAGCAAAGAAACTCAGAGTCCTTTGGTGACAGAGGAGTCCTTGTTCAGACAGTGGGTTGTAACCTAAACTCTTTCTATTATTGTTAATAAAGATATTACTTCTTCCATATGTGTTTCATATCTTGTGGATTGGTAAATGTTTACATTTCAATATGATATATGATTTGCCTAACCTGCATCTATATATATGAATTGCTTTGTATCTGGAAGAGTTTTTATTAACAGGTGAAGGAGGAACTATCCTGGAGACTTTGGGAGTGGATCAGAGAGGGAGAAGATAGCAAGGATCAACCTTCGTTTAATACAAGTAAGTCCTTCTACTTTCCTATTTCCTATTCTGTGCTTTTAGAGTCAAACTGTCTGCAAGTTATGAGTATGTTGGTAACCCCCCAGACCTAGGTTATTAGGTGAATTATCCTGTACAACAGAACTGGCGACTCCGCTGGGGAAGCCAAGTCTGCTTTAGGTCTTTTTCTGTTGTCCTGACCAGTCATTGCTCGAAGTTTTGTTTGTGATTTTTTGTCCTGCTTTCTTACTTACTGTAGCATTTGAAAGTCTTGGGTCTTTCTCTGTTTTTGAGAATTCTTTTTATACCCATTCGCGGGTTGTCCCACTGGACAGTCGCGAATATTGAGTCTCATACGCGGGTTGTTCCACTGTACAGTTGCGCATCATTCGCGACCTGCACTACTACACAGTCGCGTATACTCCTGAAAACTGTGATTTTTGTGTCAAAGTTTGCTTGTTCTTTGGCCTGTTATAAGTCCTATTTTCTGTTAATACTTTCTTTAAGAGTGTTGTAGAGTTGTCTGAGTGTATCAGGTGATCACATCTTAGTGCTTTTCGAAGTCCTTGGGTTCTCTTTACTTGTTTTATTTACTGTATGCATCTTGAAACTTTCTGGTCTGTTTGGGTTGTTGGTTTGAGTGCCTGAGTCTAGATCAGTGATCAGGGTCCTAGACTCTGTCTGTCCAGTCTGTTGTCTGTCAGTTATTGGTTTGCACTTGCCTGTTTAAAAGTCTGCAGTGATCTCTCAGTCATTGTCTGCACCCAAGTTGAGGTCCTAGCCTGCTTTTCTTGCTGGTTTTTAGGTTTTGTTTGCCTGTTAGTTTCAGTTTGTGTTTTTTATACAGTCCATAAGTGTCAAGTTCACTCAAGTAGTGCATTGTAGATGCATAATACTTTTTTTGAGCATTTTTTAAAGTGAAAAACAAAACATAGTTAATCTTTTGCATTGTAAATTTTGCATAAAGTAGTGTTTGTTTCAGTTTAAAAAATATTATCTCAGAAAAATACAAAACATAGGCTAGTTTCTCTTATTAAGTGTTGTTAATTCATCAATACATATTTGAAAATATGAAAAGAAATTTATTTTGTAGTGATAGTTTGCTTTAGATGCACTTTTACTTTCATTTATTTTCTGCTAAGTCAAAACACCATACAGTCCATCACTTCCACTTCCTTTGAGTAAAGAACAACCCTTAAAATTAACGCATAAATTTAAAATTTATTAGTAAGTTTTTATTTTTAGGGCCTTTCACCTACTAGCTTAGGCTAGATTTGTGGGCTAGGGAGTGTAAACTTCCCACAAATTATAAACTCAGACGTAGTGGACTATTCATTAGGTAAATCCTTGGTTCTACCGCTGTATCTGGGAAGCTCCTCTCAAACGGGAGTTAAGCACTAGGCCGCGTGGAGGCTTGGACAGAGGGGATAACCCCTCGAATCCTTGTCAAAACGTAACCCAGGACTTTTACGCATCTGGGGATTCTGTCTTAGACAGAGTTTCGGGCTCAGCTACCCTGCCCATGCGTACGAGTTCGGCTTGCGACTGTCCCCCCAGACAATAGGTATTGTCAAGGTAGCCTTAGTCTCTTGTCTTTTTAGGGCTCATACCCAGGTAAACCGGAAGGTTATTTCTAGTTCACCTT
>LPNX011132909.1:3682-32507 GCA_001517045.1 Pseudotsuga menziesii
CGTTCCAAACCTAAGAAAATATGGATCAGATTCTTAAAAGCATATTAATATCACACGATACACATAAGATCAAAGCATAAGCAAGCTATTTCAACAGGAAAGGATCTAGTTCTTAAAAATAGCAGAGTGGTGACTTCAATCCAATACTCAGAGTTACTCAAAGTATTCATGTCAAAATTGCATGTCGAGTTGAACCATACCTTATCGGGCCAGCAAATAGTAGGCAGAATCAAGCTAGAGAAGCATAGCTTGGACAACCTTTGCCCCTTTCCCTCCCCAGTAACAAACATATTTCCATTCAAAAATTCAAATAGAAATAAAGAACTCGCAACCCGCTACTTCAACATTGGAGGTTAACTACGACAAATGAGTTCATTTGGTAAAGGAAACAGTGTGTTGAGACTTCCCTAAGGGATATTAAGTTCTGGAATCAAGCACTGAACATACATCAATTTGATATCCCAGAAATCGAACCTCTACTCTAACAGTTTCCCACTGATTCGATATCAAGATATCTCCTTCTGAAGGCACACACGTTCCCTTTATGGAAGTAAATCCGTCCCCCCCTTCCAACCACAACCCTAGTTTCTTTAAAAAGGAGTGTAGACCAAGGAGAAACGCATGCAATTCTCTGCATGTTGAGCGCGCAGGGTCCCCTCTATCCCGGAGCAGGTGAACGACTATCAAGGTTAGTGGTAATCAATTCCTTTCTTTAAGCCGGACCTCTTCTTAAGTTATGTCGATATCCAGGCACAAATGGTTGAAGGAAATTAAATCCTCTCTCATAATAAAATATAAATGTTACAAATGTAAAAGAGAGGGAGTAATATTTGTTGAAAAGGACTCAATAAGTCCTTAGGTCTAAAAGGAATTAAATCCATCATATAGACCTTATAAATTAATAAATTATGTCTTATTTTCTAAAAAAGATTTAATACCACGTTTTCCTCTGTCCTCATGATATAACTTATATCATAATACTCCATGTTTGCTTACTTTATCATTACATCATATGTATTTTATTTATGGTTTTTTTCTAATAGATAGATTTCAATTAAAAATACTTTGTCTTTTTTGAAGACTTAATTTGTCATTTTCCTTCGTACTTATGATATACTTTATATCATAGGACTTATATCTATCATTTTTTCCTTATATATAGATCTTCAATTTCATAATACTTGTCTTTTAATTTTTCTTTGTCCTTATGATATGATTTATATCATAATGTCTTTCATCAAACCCTTTTTTCTGATCCCTTATCCCTAGTTCTTGTCGCACATGTGTTCATCGGCCCCTTTGTGTTATTAAACTTTCACCTAACTTTCAGCTTTCTTTTGGTGGGGGCCTTGGCACTTGAGCTCCTCACCCAGAAGCCCTCATACAATAATATTTAAAATCGTAAAATGCTTAGGGGCATAATATTTAAAATCGTAAAGTGTGTTGACAGCCTTGATCATTGACAACCTGCTGCTAGTTATTACGTTCCTCATCGACTTGGTTTTATAACTTGGTAAGTGCTTTTATTGTCAATTTAGCTATTATGGCTAAATTTTCTGTACATTAATTATTCTTCATTATGGTTTTAAATTTGTCATTCTATATGTCATTAATATGTTTTTCGTGCTATGTATATTTTTACTATACTTTTTAACATCTCTTATGCTCTTGATTTGTCAAGTTATTATGTTGGTTTAAAGGGCAAACCTTCGGATTTTTATAGTCATAGTAGTTATCATGGCATACTTTGTATGCCATGGTCCTTAAGCCTAAACACCTTGTTACTAAGTTAATTAAAAACCTAAGCTCTAAACCTATGGAATAAACATTATCTACATACCTAAGCAAGGGTTCTTAGACTTTGGACTAGTGCAACCTATGACTAAGTATTATTGTAATACTATCATAATGCAAGCTTTGTCATATGTTAACGTTGATGTTAGAGTTTGGGGTGACATGATATATGGTATAAACCATACATTTATAGGGTTTAAGCGTTGGTACGGAGGGTGGTATTAAACGATACCTTGTAACAAGGCTTAACTATGTGAGTGGGTTTGATAAATCGTTAATGGATTCCAACCTGGTGCATTTAATGCTCGTTGAAAAGTGTGATAGCCTTCCCTTAGGCCTGATGCATGATGGATGTGCATTGTATTGTCATTTGGGGTTTAATCGTTTTGACTCTATGCATAGGGATGGCCATGGAGGCGACCTCCATATTGTGAGGTATTCCTGCATGAATTTATAAGCCTGCACATTGTTTGGTTTACAGTTTGAAAGGATGGCATACTCCTCATCCCCATTTGTTTTTTTTCTTGCAGGTGCCGAAATGAATGGAGGGGTTGCATGGATACAATACTATTGGCTCCAAGTGTTACATTCATGGCCATGGTAAGCCTGCTAATCAAGCTTATGGTTGTCACCCTTCAATCCTGTGGGTAGAGCTACATTTCGACTGCTTCTTTTGTTGGGGTTTGATGCTATAGCAAAATCGATTTTTCCTTCGGGCTTATTAATACATACTTGGTAATTTTTAATGTTGGGGCATTATGCCATGATTTGATTTCTAGGCCATTCGACACTTTGTGATCCCATTTTGGTTATGTAAATCATTAATGTTTTGGTTTTGGGATTTTATAGCCATGGTTTGCACCATTGCTTGCAATGGTGCCATATCCCATTGGCTTGCTTATGTAAAACCTTGTCCTCGGCCTTTAATGGTGACTGTTTACAGAAATTGGGATCTGTGTGTAAATATATATATGTATTGGTTTTATAAAATGTAATGGTTAACTTGTTATATGGCGTATGGGATTTCCTTCTGCATTTTTTATTTAGCTCTTTATTTTAATGGTGTTGGGGTTTTGAAAGAAGAAGCATTCACCTAATCAATTGCTCTGTGGGTAAAGCCATTGCTTAGTTGGATAATGTAATTAATTGGACAGCATGGGAAAGGACATGTTGTAAATGGCATGAGCCTCTCCCACAGTGCTGTGATAGCTTGTATTTAAATTGTCTATGGTATTCAGTTATTTGTAAAATGGTTTGTGCAAAATGATTGCGTTGGAAACCATGTTGGCCAATGCTTACTGTAGGGTATATTTTAATGGGCTTTGTATTAAAAATATTTAATGGCTGAGACCGTGTTGTAGCTAGGGTCTTACGACCTCTCTGCTAGCATAGGCATTTTTGATTATATGGCAATTGGTGTGAAACGTGGTGTGTGTAGAGATATAAACAATGGGCTTATAAAAAGGATTGATTCTTGTTCAAATCATTATGTCAATGGATTTTAAATTATTTTGTGACTGAGCTGTAAGGTTATACGATTTGGAATTCTTTTAACTATATTATATTGTAGTTATTATTAGTGTTTTTTCTTTGGGTATTGGACATCCATGGGATTCGATTTCGCGACCTTAGTTCGCAATGGGGTTTTACCAGTAATGTAATGAATGTATTTTGATAAATAAAACAAGCTGAGCTCACATGCCCACAGGATTTGATTCCTGTTACTGGTTGCAATATATGAATTTATGATATGATTTGATGTTTGTTTTACTATGATAGGTTATACTGTATAAGATATATTACTTTAATTTGACTAAGGTAAATGTTGTTGAGCTATGTAATTTTAGTTATGGTTATGTATAGATATAAAAGTTAGGACCATGGATTTTGTTATATGAATTATGATCAGATAATTGCAAAGGACCACATGGATGGTCATGATGCCTCCTCTAATTATTTATAATGTTGTTTCATTTATGTGGAGTGTTTTTAACGTAATTTGTAATATGAATACAGACCTTGAAAGGTATTAGATGAGTTAATAAATTTTGGAATTTAAATGTATATATAGTTTCCATATATGCATATACCTGATAGTCTTGTTTATATGTATATATAGTTATCTTATAAAAATAGTCCTGGCTGTAAGTAATACCCTAGGGTAACTATATAGTATATTTATTTATTTAAACTTACTCCTATGATTAAATCTACTATAACCTGAAACATGTCTCTACTGACAAATGTAATATGTCAATAGAGATTTAAAAAATATATAAACAATAGAATAGTAGGTCTAGACTTACCTAGTTTACAGTATTAATTTCTGAATATTAAAAAAATACAAAACGAAAACTTTAAAGACGGAAACCTAGCTATATACAGCCTACGATAATATTTACCATCCTAGGAATATTGCAGAGAAATAAAGACCCTAGCGGAATCTAGGCAGAACATTAATTACCTAGGGTTAGTAAAATATAATAAAGCTTTTACATAAAGCAACCAGCATTTACCCTAGAAATGAACTTTGACATACCAAGAACTCGTACCTATAATTTATCTTCCTAAAGCTCCTTTAATGGCTGAACCTGGACACTTTTTAAATAACCAGCATTATCAATTTAAGATAGATCTGACCTCTGATTTTTTATGAGCAAATCACTTGGGAACTACCACGTTCCTCCCAACCATGACCCGGAACTATTCCTGGTTCTAATCTAGATCCCCCCCGAGCTGGAATCCAACATGCAAGTAGCTTAGAGCTCCTAAGGTAGGGTTTCCTAACTGGTGTTCAGTTCTGAATCAGTCATCTTTTCCTTGCAGGAAAAGTTCTCCAAGAAAACACTTGAGAGCAAAAATAAGTAGAATAATAATTCTCCTCCTAGAAATCAGAACCCCCTAGCCTTTGCTTGGCTTGAGTCTTTATAGGCATACTTTTCAGTGAGAGGGGTAGTTAAATCAAGAAATCCTTGATTTCTTGATTTAACCCTTTTTAATTTACTAGGGTAATTTTCAAATCTTAACCTGGGAACTATTAACTAGTTCCTAGTAAGTCTTTCATAGATATTTCACTATTTATTAATTCAATAATAATAAATAATAATTACTAGAGCTTCTCTTCTTTCTTTATTCAATTATAAACTCTTTATACATACAATGTATAAAATACATAGTATTAAAATACTTGTTAACATTTGTCTTCGGGCATCATGTGTCATGATCCCGAGACTTAACGACACTTCTTTATGGAGGTCAAGTAGATAGATGGCTTAGCTCTACTACACTAGGAAACTCTAAACATCCTTGCATGTTGGATTTCCCTCGTATAAAGTGGTATCTCTTCAGTACTTGATGAGAATACATAATTTTGAAATTTCATTTAATCACTTATAAATAAGTATGCTGAGATCAATATTTTTCTTGAGTCATTTTCACTCGAAAGTTATTAAATTATTTTTAGCAACCCCTAGTGCTTACCAGAGCCCATACTCAATGCTTATAAAAGGGCATTACAAACATAGTGCAATTCCAGAGTTTTCGCTCAACACTAAATGCTAGGATGTACTTGTACGATACACCTAAGGATACAATGGCCAAAGATCCGATGCTCTAGAGCTTATGCTCAACATAAACATGGAATTCTCCATAGATTATGCCCAACATTTCCAATTATATTTTCATGTGTTCCAGAGCTTTAAGCTCAACACAAATGTAAGTACTCATGTGCTCTAGAGCCTCTCGCTAAACACAAAACATCTCATCAATCATGTGCTTCAGGGTCCACGCCCAACACAAGCATTTCATCAATCATGTGCTTCAGGGTCCACGCCCAACACAACCATCATATATATCCATATGTATCATCAACAATTGACTTACGCCCAATATACAAAACAAATCATCATGTTAATATGCACTGAGGTCTTTCACCCAATGTAAAATAAAACATCAATAAATCATCACGATTAATAGGCTCATGCCTATAAATGGTAGGTCTGAAATTCAGGATATTACACAGTCATAGACACATACTGGTTGTACATGCTCTTGCACTCCACACAAATTTTGAAGGTGACTCCACTAGGAAATACTAGCTTCCAAAAGAACCCACATGAGGAGAAATCCTGATGCAATATCCTTCCAAGTAATATTTGATCCAGAAAGTTTGATCTGGAGGACCAATGGGATGCAAGGTTTAGCCTTAAATATTTCCTTCCCTACTGAAGGTATTATTTTTTTTAGTGATATATCTTAACATTGTGATTAGGAGTTTGTACTAGCCTTCCCTAGAAGTAAATTTTAGTATAGCATCTCTAACTTTGTTTCTAGTACCTTTGCATTTGATTTTTCCCACATTTCCTGGTCACCCTTGACCTCAAAGCCTCTAGGAATATATTTCCAACACCACCCGAAGCCAGAGTTCCCTACACTTATTATTGATTCAACCCTACTAAATTCCACTATCATAAGGCAATTTGTTCCCTCATATCTATCTCCCACTGCTCCCAAGAAGAAGCACCATTCATCTTCTAGTTTGATAGCCCCCTACATTCCTCACAACTTACCAATTTATTTTCCACCAGTCTTAATCTTTGCCATAAACCCTATTATACCTCCAAGGATGGAAATAGATTTTCTCCTCTTCATATTCCAACCTCTCTTCATGACCTCCATCTGGGAGGTCATGAAGAGTGACTTGTAATTGAGTCTCCTTTTGTACCCAACCCAAAGGGTAAGGCTTCACACGAGGTTTAGTGTTTAATCCAAAATTGTTAACAATGTTTCTAAAATCAAAATAATTTAGGACCCACTATCAAACAAAGTATCTACCTTTGTATGAATCACTATCAACATTATATGAAAACGCTCATTGACTTTCTTCTCATCGTTTTCAAACTTAGGAGATTGAATAGAAGAACTTGAGCTAAAAGACGTTATACCTTTTCTTCCCATTGGAGTCATCTTTTTTACCCTAATCAAGACATGTAGGATTCTCTACTATTTTTTTATTGTAGCTATATATTCTTATGCTCCTCTTTTCCTTTTGATTTATTTTCAAAATTAGGTGGATTCTTATACACATTCTCCATACAATGTTTCACTTTGCTAGCTTCAAGCTGAGTAGCATAAGCTCTCTGGACTCAAATCCTTGGCCATTGTATCCCTAGGTGTATCGTACAAGTACATCCTAGCATTTAGTGTTGAGCGAGAGCTCTCGAATTGCACTATGTTTGTAACTCCCTGTTATAAGCGTTGAGTATGGGCTGTGGTAAGCGCTAGGGGTTACTAAAAAAATTAAAATAACATATTAGTGAAAACAACTCAAGAATAAAATTGATCTCATTATACTTATTTTTAAGAAATTAAATGAAATTTTGAATTTATGTATTCTCATCAAGTACTGAAGAACTACCACATTATACGAGGGAAATCCAACATGCAAGGATGTTTAGAGTTTCCTATCCTAGTAGACCTAAGCCATCTATCTAGTCAACCTTCATAATGAAGTGTCCTTAAGTCTAGGGATCATGATACATGATGCCCGAAGACAAATGCTAACAAGTATTTTCATACTATGTATTTTATACATAGTATGTATGAAGAATTAATTATTATTGAATAAAGAAAGAAGAAAATATCCACCAATTATTATTTATTATTAAAGGATTAATAAATAGTGAAATATCCATGAAAGACTAACTAGGAACTAGTTAAAAGTTCCTAGGTTAAGAATAGAAAATTACATGAGTAAATTAAAAAGGGTTAAATCAAGCTGAAATCAAGGATTTCTTGATTTAACTACTCCTTTGAATAAAAATTATATCTATAAAGCCTCAAGCCAAGAAAAGGCTTGGGGTTCTGATTTTTATCTAGGAGAATTATTATTCTGCCTGTTTTTGGCTCTCAAGTTTTTTCTTGGAGAAATTTTCCTACAAGGAAAAGAGGATTGATTCAAAACCGATTTCCAATTAGGAAACACTTCCTTAGGAGCTATAAGGTACTTGGATGTTCGATTCCAGGTTGGCGGGATACGAATTAGAACCAGGAATGGTTTCAGGTCATGGTTGGGAGGAACGTGGTAGTTCCCAAGTGATTTGGTCATAAAAATCATAGGTGAGATCTGTCTTAAATTGATAATGCTTGTTATGTAAAAGTGTGTAGGTTTTGCCATTAAAGGAGCTTCACGAAGATAAATTACAGGTATCAGTTCTTAGTATGTCAAAGTTGATTTCTAGGGTAAATGTTGGCTGCTTTATGTAAACTATTTTATATATATTATTAACCCTGGTATTGATTAGTTCTATCCATATCTTCGAGGGTTAGATTTCTTAAAATCTAACCCTAGAGTGTCTATGCTATCTTCTAGATTATATAATGAATATATGTTAGATGAATGTTTTCCAAGGAATTTACTAACCCTATGTAATTGATGTTTAATCTAGATTCTTCTAGGGTTTGATGTTCTCCCTAGATTTTGTATTCATTTCCATATTTAGAAATCAATATGGGAAACTAGGTAAATCCAGACCTGTTGTTTATTGTTCACCTATTATTTATATCTCTACTGACATATTACATTTGTCAGTAGAGACATGTTTCATATTATAGTAGATTTAATCATAAGAGTAAATTTAAAGAGATAAATATACTAAATAGATATCTTAGGGTATTATTTACAAAAATAATGACTTTATAGATAATATATATATATAGATAGATAAGGCCATCAAGCATAAACAAATATGAAAACTATCTATACATTTAATTCCAAAATTAAATAACGCATATAAGACCTTTCAAGGTCTCTATCCATATTACAATTTTACATTAAAAATACTCCACATAAATGAAACAACATTATAAATAATGAGAGGAGGCATCATGACCATCCATGTGGTCCTTTACATTTCTTTGATCATAATTCATAAACAAAATTATATAACTGCAAACAAAATTACATAACACAATAGACATTGTCAACGACCCTAACTAGCAGAGGCTCGAAGGGATCTTATTGAAGAAGAGATAATGGTCGTTTGTAGGAATTTGGTTAAAATTTTATGGTATGGAAGTATGCCAAAGGGCGAGTAAGCAATGAGTTATCAAAGGGATCTAACGGTACAAAACGAGGAGATGGAGATCGGTGGTTTATAATGTGCCCGCTTTATGAAAGATGCGAGAAAGATAAGAATGTAGGGGGTGTTCGATAAGACATGAAAATCAACGGTTGGTGATCTAGCTTGAAGAAATCTATGGTCCTTGTGAACTCCGCCTTGTGAACCTGCACGTTTGATAAGACGAGGATGCTAGGAGGAATTGGGTACATGTCGCTTGATCCGATGGCTAGGAAATAAAGGTAACATAGATCGACGGTCGTTGATGGATCCGGAGCAGGAAGTTGCGCGGTAGTTGGAAGTAAAAGGTGGTAGCAGAATGGAAACCATAGTACATGTGGTCTGTTGTGGTGCATTCCAGAGGAAAAAGCGGTTTGGTGGAAAGCGCCGAAGGGGGGCCTCCGGAGTGGGGTCCTATATAAACAAAGTTGACTTGTACAAGGATTATTTTATTGGAGCCGAATGAATGAAAAAGACCTGCATGCTCGTCAACCTCTAACAGTCAATTTAGAACACACACATCCATAGTAACACGCAGTCACAGTAACAGGTAAGGCTCAAACGCCCAAAATTCATCCATCTAATTACCATTATTGACTGAATTATGGAACAAGGAAAAGATTTGCAAGGGTTTAGTTGTATTTTGGATGAGAGAGAACACTATCTGGTGGATAGGGATAGAGGACTGTGGGACCCCTTGTTGTCCATAGGGGAAGTGTATCAGTCAGCAAAGAGATCTTGTGGAACTATAATTCGTAGGGTAATGATATCCTAAATGCTTGGAAATCATTTTTATATTATTTTGCTATCGAACAGACCCTGCATTTTCCTAAATTTGCAGAGTGGTGCACAGTTAATTATTCCTCTTCTTAGAGAGTTATTGTCAGTCAGTATACATCTAGGATACTCTGTAAAATTGATGCCAATGTTATCCGTGAAAACCTAAAATTGCCTGACAACTACCCTGATTGTCATGAACCTGTAAATGAGTCCATTCTTGCTGAATTGTACAAAAATTACGGAACCGAATCCCGTTGCAAATTCCTGTCCAGCATCTTGAATGAGGGTCAGTCATTAGATGGTCTTTTCACTCCTTACCATGTTCGTATTTTCAGATATGAATTTCAGTTAGTGGTGTCCTTAGTTTGTCAAGTCTTGGGTTTAGATGATGATTGTCACGTAAATGAAGTCATTCTAGGTTTTCTATTAAAAATAAGTTCATTGAGTCCTGAGTCTCAGTTAGTTCATGTATTCAGTCTTGATGAATACTTGGCAGAAGCGATACATCTTCAATTGAGTGAATTCCCAAAAGTCAGATTTTTCAAGATTCAGACCTATTTACTAAACATGTTGTTGTGTTCGAATGTCACCGGACTGCAGTTTTTAAGCACCATGTTTTCTTCAGATTTGCCCAAGCAAATCAAGATGTTTGAATTTGCCAATTCAATCATGTCAAAAATTTACAAGATGTTATTTGCTGAAGTGTTACCTTGGGTATTAGAAGAGATGAAATGCATGATGCAATCCTCACCTGAAGATCGAGTCATAGATTGGTTTCTGTATCAGGATTCCACTGTTTTGAGCGTATATGGATTTACTAGGGAACCATACAATTTACCTGCTTTACTCACTTCCAGAGTTTTTGCATTAGAGTTTATGAGGCAAAGATTGCACTCAGAGGAAGAACATTTTGGGGCCTTTAAGAAATCTTCAAATATCAAATTCCCCCTCAAAGTTGGTTCTTTTATTTTCAAAAATAAAGGTGCCCTAGTGTTTATAGAAAAATTGTTAGGAAGCATGGAATTTCAAAAAGAACCAAGGGTAAATTATGATCCCCATCATATAATTTTCCTAAGAAAGAAGGAAAACAAAAACAAGCCATTTGACCACCAAGTCATTGAATGCTTGAGCGAGAGAGCCAATTTGTTTCATTTTATGGAAAGTCCAAGATCTGATGAAGGTGCAAGTATTGTACCAGTTGCAGTATCTCAGGTGACAGAGGGTCCTAATATCTTGGTTAAAATGAGTCTTTCTAAAATTGAAATCATGGAAGTGGATGATGATGATTCACATAAAAAAACTAGGTTGTTTCAAGATGATAAAACTTTAAGTGATGTTATTTTTGATGATTTAAAAAGAGTTGCTTTGGTCCCTACAAAATCTGTACAGGTGAATCAGTTTTCTTTTAAATATGTAAATAATTAAGAATTAGGCTCAGTTTTCAAGTCGAAAGATGAGCTCAAGCCCAGTTATGTGGAGAAACGAAAACAGTCCCTAGAAGAGACAAGGAACTTACTCCCACGGGTAAGAAGTTTAAATAATCCAAAAACCTCCTTGTTTTCTACCAGGGACATATGGCCATGGTCAATGTTAAGAATGTGTCATAAATAGAAGTAAGGTTAGACAAGATTAGTGTACCTAAAAAAATACAGCTACATAAGAAAACAAGTGACATCATTTATTCAGACCTATTGCAAGCTATGATGAGAATCAATAAGTTACAAATTTTAGTTGACAAGTTAGAGGTTTAGTTGAAACATGAGAAAGTTGAAAATAAGGCCAATGCCATTCAAATTAAAAAGTTGCAATCAGACGTCATCAGTTCAGGAAGTGAAAAAGGTAACACCCAAGCAATCAAAAGACTGTTGGAAGAAAAGGACAATGCCCTCTAGGTTTTGAAAAAAAGGTTGAAGGTCCCAAGCACATAGCATGTTTAATCATCCGTATTATTGACATTACAAGAAGAGAAGGATAAAATCCACCAAGAGATGATGGAGCATAAAGGAAAAGCCATCAAACTACAAGAAGAAAAGCACAAATGGGAAACAGAGTAGGATGAGCTAGTAGCACAAATCTCTCTGTTGAAAAATGACTAGAATGAAGAAAAAGAGATCATGGAGGAATTGATGAGTTAGACTCCCACTGATGAGGACCTGTCTATTGTAAATATTGAGAAACCATTAAATGATTTTTATGCAAATGACTTGTTAGTACCCATGTCCCAGGTCAGCCTAAAGGATGAAGAAATTAAAGAATTAAAGGTGGAAAATGAAAAGATAGTGTTTGAGTTAGCCAAGCTAGCAAAAAATAAAAATAAAATATTGCAAGACAGAAATCAGCTACAAAAGAAATTCAATGAATTGAAAGAGAGAAACATAGGAAAGGGTCCTTTGCAATGAGCAAAGCACATAATTTGGGATACCTTATCTGTAGAAATCACTAAATTCAGGCACTATTTGAACTTTATTGATGATCAAATCATATTGATCAATTTGTCCAATCAAAGACTGGAGTTAGTAAATGAAACTATGGATAGAAAACCCCTTGCCACAGCCTAGAATGTGTTAAATTTTTTAAATTCATTGAAGTACCAAAAGTTGCATGATATAGGAGTAAAGGACAAAATAGCATTGGTACTATGGGTGAAAAGGTTTATCCATAAACACCATCTGATGAAAGTAGTACAAGACAAAGCTGACGAAATGGTCTCACAGGTTAATGATTTGAAAAAGGCTTTCAAAGAATTGTTTGAGGACGGCCTTCCTTCCTTTTGGGATGATGAGGGATGAATGCTTTCTTAGGAACACTATCACAACCTATTGGTACAAAGCTGCATGGATCATTCCAAATTCGACGATCTAGAAAAAGGGCTGACAGGGAAGGTCATCGTGGATAAGCTGACAGAGGATTTCAAGATATTACAGAAGTTTCTGATCATCAGGGGTGGATTACCTAAGGTGTCATATGAAACTTACATGGAGCTGGAGGTGTCAATTCGAGAGATGATGGAATATGATATTCCAAGCGTGGAGCAATGGAGAGGAATAGAAAGATTCGGGAAAACGATGTATATACTTCATTCATGAAGACAGGTGTTGCGCGTTGAGGAGCTGCTTGAACGAGGCCATGTTATCAAGTTGATTTTAACTGAATGATTTGTTAGGATCAAAGCTAGTAGTTTATTCCTAAGAGTTAGGAATATAGTTACAAGACTTTGATTAAGCCGGTCATTGAGTTATGAATCTTCTTGGAAGATGAATCAATTTATGTATATAATTGCATCTATTTTATTTGATGGGGGTTGGAACCCATATGGTTGTTGAATGATTTTGAAGACATATATTTTTTGAATAACACAGTGAATGCATAAGAATTATCAGAGATTCATGTGTCATTTATATTACAGTCCGTATTTCTTTCCTTATGTGATTGTGTTTTCTAGTGTAACACTCCATTCTGTTTTCTTCATTTCTGAAACACAGTGTTGAATGATTAGAATTCATAATGTTTATGCTCTGATCATCATTTCAGATATTTTATACATTAGTCTACTAAATTTAATATAGAACTCATCTTTGATGCTCTGTATTAATGGGTTGTTCATTGTGTCTTATGTTTCATCTGAACTAAATGAATGACTGTGATGAAATGGTTATCTTGCCTTTGATAAATCTCATGTATATGTCTTTGTGATATCTTTGTTTGTATGCGACTCCATTTCCCAATGGTTATGTGTTGTTTCAACCATCTATACAAATCTTTGAGTGTTGTTTTATATCTGGTCTTGTTAAATCTGTATTGAGAGATCCCTCTCTGGAAGAAAAACCAGTTTCTTTCTAAAGTGGTTTTGCTATTACCTTTGGGATTTACCTTTACAACTTGGGTATATTTTGAGTGCTAACAAATTGGCACCGTTGCTGGGGAAAAAAGTGCATATCTACCCTGGGGAAACGACAGAGTTTGAAGAAAGATTTCTATGGGAAAACAGGAATTTTATCAAGTAGAAAGGGTTGTATATTTTCCCTGGCGACTCCATTGTGAGGCTTTTTCAGAACTTAAGGAGTCATTCTGGCTTCGAGAAGACACACACGATTTAAATCTGATACTGAAGTATTGAAAAGTTTTGAAGACCCAGAAAAGTTATTTAAAAGAAAAAATAAAGAAAAGTTAGGTTTTCCTTTGTTTGGTGCATCATCATCTCAAGATTCGCATATTGATCCAGAATGGGAAGTTAATACTGGAAAGAGTTTGTTGAGAACTAAATCTGAGTCTGACCTTAAGAATATTGAGTTTAATCCTCATAGGTTAGAATCTTATTTCTTAGATTCCCTCTCGAGAGATTTATAACAAAATATGAAAATTGAAACATTTACCTCTCAAAATACTCAAAGCTCTTCAGCTCCTATGAATCCACCTAGACTAATGGCAGCTAGATTTGCTCCCTTGCGTTTTCCTGCTTTATTACATGATCTTCCTCAAAATTATTCCCAAAGAATCTCTTTATTTGATGGAGAAGGAGACATAACCGCAAAACAATATGTTTCCAAGTTTGAAGATTTCATTGACTTAGAAGAAGTTGATTATCCAGATGTTAAAATGCGGTTATTTGCCCAAAGTTTTTCAGGTGAGGCAAAGAAATGGTTTAAAGATTTTCCAAATGGGTCTATAATGAATTTTCAGGCTTTCCAAAATGCATTTCTAGATAGGTGGGATGATAAATAGAACCCTTTGCAGCTCTAATCTCAGTATAACAGTCTCAAAAAAGGAGGTTTTGAATCTGTCCATGAATTTTCTAGCAAGTTCATGAGGGTTTATAATTCCATTCCAAAGAATATAAAACCTTCTGCGGCCGCAACCAAATTACACTATGCTGGAGCTTTTGAGAATGATTTTTCATTTTCATTAAGGGAGAGATAATCAGCAACTCTTGCTGCCATGTTTACAGATGCTTTAGAAGTAGAAGCAAATATGATGGCAAGTAGAAAGATGAAACATAGAGATATTGATAGAAGGAAAAAGGAAGAAAATTTTCCTTTTGCTTTTGCTTCTTCTTCTACTAATGATATCAAATTTGAAATGATGTTGAAAACCATGGAAAATTTTATGGACAGATTAACTATGGATAATAGGGGGTTCAATAGAGAACAAGCTGATCCTCAAATTAGGAATCCTAATTTCAGAAGACCGAATCCTCCTGTTCCTCTCCAAAACCGACAGAGAGACCTGAGAAATCCAAGAAATCAGGAGGAACATCAAATCCATCCACCATTTCCTGAAAATTATGTCACTAATGAAGAAGATCCCACTGAAAATGAGATTCATCTTTTTGGAGAGCAGGATTCAGACATATATCTTACTGAAGAAGAACATAACAAGTTCGAACAAGAAGGAGGAGATGAAGAATTTGGAAAAGAGACAAAGCAGTATCAAAGGGGTTATTTACATGCTATGGATGATGTACAGAGGAAAATCAGATTGAGAAACAGGGAAGTCCTCATAAATAAAGGGAAGGCAAACCCAAATCATCCTTCCACTAGTTCTTTGAATGTATAAAGGGAAAAAGAATGACAAAAACAATCTTTTGTAAATAAAGAGGTTGAAAATGATGTACAAAGAGATAAAATAATGAAGCAGGTGGCTCCAGTCGATGTGGAAAGAATTGGTTCTGGCTTTAATTTACAAAATGAATTTTCAAAGCTAAAAATATCTGTTCCATTTAATGAGTTATTGAGAAACACCGAATATAGAAATACTATCACAAAAATGGTCAAAAGTCAAGGGGAATGGCAACCTGACATTCTAGAGTTTAACGATGATAATCCTGCCATTTCGTTTGGGTCAAAGGTTGAAAATTTAGAAAGTGAAGAAGTCCCTCCTTTCTATTTGAGTTTAAATGTGCATGATAAGGTGGTCCACAATGCTATGCTAGACTCAGGAGCATCACATAACCTAATGCCGAAAGGAGTGGTAGAGAGTTTGGGATTGGAAGTAACAAGACCTTATAAATATTTGTACTCGTTTGATTCTAAAAGAGTAAAATGCCTTGGTTTGATTAAAGATATGGTGGTAACCCTAAATAAATTACCATCTAAAACTATAGTCATGGATGTGGTAGTGGCAGATATTCCACCTAAGTTCGGGGTACTGTTGTCAAGATCTTGGATTTCCAAGTTGAAAGGTAGTTTACATATGGATATGTCATATGCTACAATTCCTGTTCGAGATGGGATAAGAAGATTATATAGTGAAAAAAGAACTCCTTATGTACTAAGCAATGAAGATAAACTCGAGATTCACCACATATATGCTGTTGATACTGATTTGGGGTCTTCTATTTTCTTTAATGATGTTGTCCCACATGATTTAGAAGAGGCATTGCAGAAGAAGTCTAAGGAAAATAAGGAAAAGGAAGTGATGGAACAAGATGCTTTGGAGGCTAAACAAAAAAGGGAAGGCCAGTGGATTATGTACTTTGATGCATCTGCTACAAAAATAGGTGCCGGAGCCGGTGTGTATATAATTTCTCCTATTCGGGATTTCAAAGCTTTATCATATAAATTAAAATTTGAATGCACAAATAATGTGGCAGAATATGAAGCTTTATTACTGGGATTGCATGCTTTGAAAGATTTGGGAGCTCAAAGAATAAGGGTCTTAGGAGATTCAGAGTTGGTGATAAATCAAGTAAATGAGAGCTATCAGAACAGGCATCCTCAGATGAGGGCTTATAGAAATGAAGTATGGGATATGTTTGGTAAATTATTTACAAAGCATACCATTCAGGTAGTTCCCAGACATGAAAATTTGGTAGCTGATTCTTTAGCTATAGACGGTGGAAAATTTGAAACCCCTGTTGCTGGTTAGAGGGAATACCATGTGGAAATTGTGAATAGACCATCTATTCCTGATAATTCTAAATATTGGCAGGGGTTCGAATACGAAATGAAATCAGAAGGTTCCTAGAACTCTCAGGAGAATTTGTGAATACTCCTATTCACATCGAAAATGACAATGATAATTCTAAATATTGGCAGGTGTTCGAATACGAAATGAAATCAGAAGGTTCCTAGAACTCTCAGGAGAATTTGTGAATACTCCTATTCACATCGAAAATGACAATGACGAGAGTATTCAAGATGATGGAGAGATTGAGAAAGAACGGAATGGTTCTGAAAAGTTAAAGGGAACCCTAGGAGGTAAGGATATTATCCAATTAAAAAATAATTTCATACCAAGAGGTCTAATTCCTTTGGAAATTTTTTTTGATCAGAATGATGTTGCTAAAAATCCAAAAGTAAAGCCTATTGAGAATGCTGTTGAAGATAGGAATATTGGCACTAAAGAGAATCCTAAGATTATAAAATTATCTAATAAATTTCCTGAACTAGAAAAGGAAGAATATGTGAAATTAATGAAAAAATACGCTGATGTATTTGCTTGGAGTTATGAAGATTTTAAGGAGTATGATACATCTATCATACAGCATACTATTCCTGTAAAGCCTAGAGAGAAACCTTTCAAGCAGAAGCTCAGAAGGATAAACTCTAAGTTGCTTCCTATTATTGAGAAAGAAATTGAAAAGTTATTTGATGCCAAGATCATTGTCACTCTAAGGTTTTCAAAGTCGGTTGCAAACCTAGTTCCTATTAGAAAAAAGAACGGAGAAATCAGGTTGTGTATAGATTTCTGGAACTTGAATAAAGTTTCCATGAAAGATAGCTATCCTCTACCAAAGATGGACCATATATTGCAGAAAGTAGTTGGAGCTGAAAGAATTTCAATGTTGGATGGTTTTTTTGGCTATAACCAGATCAAACTATTACCTGAAGATCAAGAAAAATCTGCCTTTACTACACCTTGGGGCACTTTTATGTATGCAAAGATGCCTTTTGGCTTAATGAATGCAGGAGCTACTTTTTAGCGAGCTATGGACATTGCTTTTGTAGGGGAAATTGGGAATTTTGTAGTGATCTACATGGATGATATCACTATCTATTCAAAATATGACAGAGAACATCTGCATCATTTAGAGAAAGTTTTCATGAAGTGTAGGAAGTTTGGTATATCGTTGAATCCAAAGAAGTCCAATTTTGCATTGGAAGAAGGAAAGTTGTTGGGCCATATAATATCAAAAGATGGAATAAAAATTGATCCTGAAAGGGTGAGCGCAATTTTGGAAGTAGGTGAACCGAGGATTAAAAAAGAGATACAATCATTCTTGGGGAAGATAAATTTTTTAAGAAGGTTTGTGCCAACTTTTGTTGAGATCTTAATGAATATCACAAATATGTTGAAGAAGGGCCATGAGATAAAATCGAATGCAGAAGCTAGAAAGTCTTTTTGGGAAATCAAGAAAGCAATATGAGAGGCCCCTGTGTTGGTAAGTCCATATTTTACCAAAGATTTCTCAGTATTTTCATACGCTTCAGAATATACGATAGTAGTAGTTTTATTACAGAAAAATGATGATAATTTGGAACAGCCCATAGCAATTTTTAGCAAAATGTTGAGGGATGGAGAATTGAAATATGACATTATGGAGAAACAAGCTTATGCCTTAGTCAAAGCATTGAAGGATTTCAGAGTGTATATTCTGCATTCACATATAATTGCACATGTTCCAACTACTGCAGTAAAAGGGATTTTGACACAACCAGATCCAGAAGGTAGAAGAGAAAAATGGATTGCTACATTGCTGGAGTACGATATAGAAATAAAAACCACCAAGTTGGTTAATGGACAAGGATTAGCTAAAATTATGGCTAATTCAAATTGTGAGGCTTTGCAAATCAATTTCCTATCTCACCAAGCTAATCAGATAGATACAGAAGTGGAAGTAATGGCTGATTTTGTGGCGTCTCCATGGTATTTTGATATTGTATATGTCCTTCGAAATTTACAAGCGCCAGAAGGATTGAGTAAGTCCAGGGCCCGGTCCATAAAATTGAAAGCTACTAAACTTTGTATTTTAAATTAGTATCTTTATTGGAAGGACCCCAGAGGTGTCTTACTAAACTTTCTTTTAGAAAATGAAGCTCAGCATACAGTCAAATAATTTCATGAGGGGGATTGTGGAGGACATCATTCTTGGAAAGTGACTGCAAACAAAATTCTAAGAGCAGGCTATTATTGGCCTACACTATTTTTAGATGTGTATAAAGAAACCAGTAAGTGTCATCAATGCCAAATTTTCGACAGAAAGAGGAAAGTGCTTCCTCTCCCTTTGAATCCAATAATAGTAGAAGCTCCTTTCCAACAGTGGGGTTTGGATTTTATTGGAAAAATAAACCCCAATTCATCGGGACAACACAAATGGATTCTAACAGCTACATATTAATTTACAAAATGGATTGAAGCTATCCCCACCAGAAGAGCCACTGAACTGTAATCATGGATTTTCTTGAGGAAAATATATTGGCTCGATTCAGATGCCCCAGAAGAATAGTAACAGACAATGCAGCTGTGTTCAAATCCAAGAAAATAATTGATTTCCGTCACAAGTATCATATAAGCCTCAATCACTCAACTGCCTATTATCTGCAAGGAAATGGGTTAGCTGAATCTTCAAATAAAAGCTTAGTAAGGATCATCAGGAAGTTGTTGGAAGATAATAAAAGGTCCTGGCATACCAAGCTCAAGTAGGCTCTATGGGATGACAGAATTAGTACCAAAAGGTCAATCAGCATGTCTCCGTTCCAACTGGTGTATGGAACTGAAGTCGTTTTTCCAGCTTCATTAGGCATTCCAGTTATGAGATATTTCCAAGATCAGCAATAAGAACCAAATCATATGCAAAGGAGGATAAATCAGATTATTGAGCTGGACGAGCGAAGGAATAAGGCTTATGACAAGGTACAATTACATCAAGAAAAAATGAAAAATACTTTTGATAGAAGAATCAAAGAAGAACAGTTTTAGATTGATGATTTGGTCTTGAATTGGGATGCTCCTAAAGAAGACAAACATGAGAAATTTGATCATATGTGGGTAGGTCCTTATGTTGTTGTTGGTTACAGAGGACAAAACACATTTATGCTAGAATATCCAAATGGGGTTCCTCTGGATAGTAACCCTGTCAATGGAAGGTATCTGAAACATTACCTGTCCTAAGGAGGAGGGTAAAATTTGTATTATAGCTTGTAAATACTTATTCTCTTTACAAATCAATGCGGATGGTAGGCCGAGTGTTTTTGAAGCCCGTGGTGAAGGCCCTAAGATTTAGGAAGCATGCCATTCTGTTCTAAAAAAAAAACAATATGTCTACAAAAAACAAAAGATAAGTCTTCTAGAAGTCATTGTGGAAAATTAAAGACAAGCACCTGGTCTACGAGTTCTTTGATACCTCTCGGGGAGGATATCATCCCCAGATGGAGCTAGTTGTTAATGACCCTACATAGCAGAGGCTCAAAGGGATCTTATTGAAGAAGAGATAATGTTCATTTGTAGGACTTTGGTTAAAATTTTATGGTATGGAATTATGACAAAGGGTGAGTAAGAGATGAGTTATCAAAGGGATCTGACGGCACAAAACGTGGAGATGGAGATCGGCAGTTTATAATGTGCTCGCTTTATAAAAGATGCGAGAAAGATAAGAATGTAGGGGGTGTTTGACAAGACATGAAAATCAACGGTCGTCGATCTAGCTTGAAGAAATCTACGGTCCTTGTGAACTCCGCCTTGTGAACCTGCACGTTTGATAAGACGAGGATGCTTGAAGGAATTGGGTACGTGTCGCTTGATCCGATGGCTGGGAAATAAAGGTAAGATAGATCGACGGTCGTTGATGGATCCGGAGCAGGAAGTTGCACGGTAGTTGGGAGTAAAAGGTGGTAGTGGAATGGAAATCATGGTACACGTGGTTTGTTGTCGTGCATTTCGGAGGCAAAAGTAGTTTGGTGGAAAACGCCGAAGGGGGGCCTCCAGAGTGGGGTCCTATATAAACAAAGTTGACTTGTACAAGGATTATTTTATTGGCAATAGACGAATGAAAAAGACCTGCATGCTCGTCAACCTCTAATAGTCAATTTCGAGCACACGCAGCCACAGTAACACGCAGTCATAGTAACAGGTAAGGCTCAAATGCCCAAAATTCATCCATATAATTACCATTATTGACTGAATTATGGACCAAGGAAAAGATTTGCAAGGGTTTAGTCCTATTTTGGATGACAGAGAAGACTATCTGGTGGATAGGGAAAGAGGAGTGTGTGACCCTTTCTTGTCCGTAGGAAGTGTATCAGTCAGCAAAGAGAGGTTGTGGCAGTATAATTCATAGGCTAATGATATCCTAAATGCCTGCAAAACATTTTTATATTATTTTTCTATCAAACAGACCCTGCATTTTCCTGAATTTGTAGAGTGGTGCATAGTTAATTATTCCTCTTCTTAGAGAGTTATTGTCAGCCAGTCTACGTCTAGGATACTCTCTAAAATTGATTCCAATGTTATCTGTGAAAACCTAAACTTTCCTGACAACTACCCTGATTGTCGTGAACTTGTAAACGAGTCCATTCTTGCTGAATTGTACAAAAATTGCGGAACCAAAGCCCGTTGCAAATTCCTGTCCAGCATCTTGAACGAGGGTCAGCCATTAGATGGTCTTTTCCCGCCATACCATGTTCATATTTCCAGAGATGAATTTTAGTTAGTGGTGTCCTTAGTTTGTCAAGTCTTGGTTTTAGATGACGATTGTTGCGTAAATGAAGTCATCCTAGGTTTTCTATTAAAAATAAGTTCATTGAGTCCTGAGTCTCAGTCAGTTCATGTATTCAGTCTTGATGAATACTTGGCAGAAGCGATACATCTTCAATTAAGTGAATTCCCAAAGGTCATATTTTTCAAGTTTCAGACTTGTTTACTAAACATGTTGTTGTGTTCGAATGTCACTGAACTGCAGTTTTTAAGCACCATGTTTTCTTCATATTTTCCTAAGAAAATCAACATGTTTGCCAATTCAATCATGTTAGAACTTTATAATATGTTATTTGATGAAGTGTTACCCTGGGTATTAGAAGAGATGAAATGCATGATGCAATCCTCATCTGAAGATCAAGTCGGAGATTGGTTTTTGTATAAGGATTCCATTGTTTTCAGGGTATATGGATTTACTGGGGAACCATATAAGTTACCTGCTTTCCTCACTCCCATATTTTTTTCATTAGAGTTTATAAGGAAAATATTACACTCAGAGGAAGAACATTTTGGGGCCTTTAAGAAATCTTCAAATATCAAATTCCCCCTCAAAGTTGGTTCTTTTATTTTCAAAAATAAAGGTGCCCTAGTGTTTATAGAAAAATTGTTGGGAAGCATGGAATTTCAAAAAGAACCAAGGGTAAATTATGATCCCCATCATATAATTTTCCTGAGAAAGCAGGAAAACAAAAACAAGCCATTTGACCACCAGGTCGTTGAACACCTGAGCGAGATAGCCAATTTGTTTTATTTTATGGAAAGTCCAAGATCTGATGAAGGTGCAAGTATTGTACCAGTTGCAGTATCTCAGGTGAAAGAGGGTCCTAATATCTTGGTTAAAAGGAGTCTTTATGAAATTGAAATCATGGAAGTGGATGATGATGATTCACATAAAAAATCTAGGTTGTTTCAAGATGATAAAAATTTAAGTGATGTTATTTCTGATGATTTAAAAAGAGTTGCTTTGGTCCCTACAAAATCTGTACAGGTGAATCAGTTTTCTTTTAAAGATGTAAATAATTCAAAATTAGGCTCAGTTTTTAAGTCCAAAGAGGAGCTCAAGGCTAGTTATGTGGAGAAACAAAAATATTCCCTAGAAGATATAAGGAATTTACTCCCGTGGGTAAGGAGTTTAAATAATCCAAAAACCTCCTTGTTTTCTACCAGGGACATAGAAAGAAACACCTTTAAATTGGCCATGGTGAATGATAAGAAGGTGTTATAAATGGAAGTAAGGTTAGACAAGATTAGTGTACCTGACAAAATATAGCTACATAAGCAGACGAGTGACATCATTTATTCAGACCTATTGCAAGCTATGATGAGAATCAATAAGTTACAAATTTTAGTAGACAAGTTAGAGGTTCAGTTGCAACATGAGAAAGTTGAAAATAAGGCCAATGCCATTCAAATTAAAAAGTTGCAATCAGACGTCAATAGTTCAGGAACTGAAAAATATAACACCCAAGCAATCAAAAGACTGTTGGAAGAAAATGACAACGCCCTCCAGGTTTTGAAGAAAAGGTTGAAGATCCCAAGCACAGAGCATGTTCAATCATCCAAATTATTGACATTACAAGAAGAAAAGGATAAAATCCACCAGGAGATGATCGAGCATAAAGGAAAAGCCATCAAATTACAAGAAGAAAATGACATATGGGAAACAGAGCAGGATGAGCTAGTAGCACAAATATCCCTGCTGAAAAAGGACCAAAATGAAGAAGAAGATATCATGGAGGAATTGATGAGTCAGACACCCAGTTATGAGGACCTGTCTATTGTAAATATTGAGAAACCATTAAATGATTTTTTTGTAGATGGCTTGTTAGTACCCATGTCCCAGGTAAGACTAAAGGTGGAAAATGAGAAGATCAAGTTTGAGTTAGCCAAGGTAACAGAAAATAAAAATAAAATATTGCAAGACAGAAATCAGCTACAAAAGAAATTCAATGAATTGAAAGAGAGAAACATAGGAAAGGGTCCTTTGCAAGGAGAAAAGCACATAGTTTGGGATACCTTATCTGTAGAAATCACTAAATTCAGGCACTATTTGAACTTTATTGATGATCAAAGAATATTGATCAATTTGGCCAATCAAATACTGAAGTTAGTAAATGGAAATATGGATAGAAAACCCCAACAAACCATGATGAAAAGGGGCATGAGTTTCCGAAGGATAAGGAGGGGGAATTATTAAACCTTGGGCCAATGGGGAAAAGACATGTGTCAGGTGTTAAACCTATTTAGTTGTCAACCACCCTTTTTACTCACTCACCTTTCCTTGTCTCATCAGTCAACTACTACATTAAAACTTATGTTGATTAGTTAGGATAGTTATTGCTGGGCAGTGGTGTGTGGTAGGACTGTCATCCCTTGCCCACACGCACACTCCGCCAGCAGACTCTCACTTCACATAGGCAAGGATGCAAACAATTACATTCTTCCATTTTCTCCATTTTTCTTTCCATCCACACACAGAGACGGTCACTCCCTCCTTCTCACACACAGGATGAGATTCTTCATTGTTTTCCTCACACAGCAAGCCGGGGAGCCGTTTTCTGCCATCCACAATTTCCCTATGAAGGGGCCTTTCACAATTTCTGCAATCGGGGCATATTTCCATACCAATTTTGTGGTCTGAGTATATGTTTTCCCTGCCCAAGCTAAGAGTCTGATCACCTCTTCTATTTCAGGCTATGTATTTCCTATTGCTTCAATGTTGAGATTGGGGCTACTGTTTTCCTCGCGATTTGTGGTTTGATGTGGGTTATTTTTCATTTTGGGTTTGTTGTGGCTATTATTGAGACATTTTGGCCACGATAGGGCCAAGAACAACTCAGGATTCAGATTTCCCTGCTCGAGATGTGAATCTCTTGTTTTGTTGCGTGTATGCAGTGGTTGGGCTTTGGACTGTGCTGGCTTGGTTGATTTGTTGATGGCCTGATAAACCCAACTGTGTTGGCTTTTTTATTTGTTTATTCTTGGCTATGTGTAAGCCCACTTGTTCCTTGTTCCTTGGGAAATCATGCCCATCTCGGGGGTGGTAGTGTTGCTGAGAGATTAAGGAGCACACTAGCCTATGGTTGGGTGGAACGTTGCAGCGACATAGCTAGTTGCGGGACGAATACTGCATAAGATAAGTAATCTTGACTATTCCATCTCTACATTTAAATTGAGGTCTAACAAATTATGATGAAGTTGTTGAATGCTTAAATGTATGGTTTTGCTTCTGCTGTATGCCATAATAAGTATGCATCTCTGTATGTTTTGCATCAAAGCATTTTAGTTTGTCAGTTTTTTTTTGTTATGTAAAAATTCATGGGACTAGTTGCCTGGGTTATATCATAGTGCAGTAGCGTCCTCTTTGCTGGTCGGAGGGTCAGTGATGTTACACACCTCCGTTTTAGTGAACAAAAACCTGTTTTTTTGTTTAAAATGGGTCTAGCTCATCATTTTTGCGACATCCCAGCACTGTTGGAGTTGGATGGAGCATAACGTGAGTAGGTGAACATGTTTTAGGTGTGCCAAACCCATCCACCTCCACCTTTTGATCAACCTCCTCTTTGTGAGGTAGTTTCCTCATTTCTTCTCATTATTTTTTTCCTAAATTCATTAATTTGTTTGCCCAAATTTGAAAATTAAACCAAAATAAATTAATTTATGGCTAATGGAAACAAAAACCCAAATGGAATTGGCCAATGAAAACCAAAACCCCAATGGAATGGGCCAATGGAAACCAAAACCCCAATTAACTCGTAAAAAAAAATCAATTTCACTATTTCCATATGCATACTCACAATCATCCTTATGAATACATACCAAAATTCACAAATATGCAAAGTTTGTCAAGCACATTGCAAATTTGCATAAGTAATTTGCATGCCCTATATAAACTAAAACCCCAATTAACTCATAAAAAACAAAGAAACTTCACTATTTTCATATATGTACATATTCACAAGCATCATTGTGAATCCAAACCAAAATTAATAAATATTCAAAGTTTGTCAATTATATTGCAAGCTTGCATACAACTAAAAAAAAATCAAGTAGAATTCATATATTCCCTAAAATACATAAATAGACATGGTAACTCCCTTCCCTCTATCCGAAATATCAAAGTTGGTCGTCCAAGAACATCAATAAAAACCTTATAGTTTTGATGAAACTTCCTAATCCAAGTGTTAAAGTAAGGTATAGAAGCTTCCCATGCTTTTAACAAATATTTCCTCTTGAGTGGAGGGTACATTTTTGTTAAGGTCAAGACAACGAAATTCAACAATAGGCTTTATGAACATGAAGATACATAGGTAGGTTGATGTGTTTGATTAAACATGCCAATCACATACTATCATACATGATATAATCGAGTGGAAACCTTGCAACCATAAAATCCGTTATACACAATTGTGCATTTAAAGTCTCTCATGGGTATATAGAAAGAGGGCATAGAACTAAAATAACATCAAGTGGAATCCATACATGGCCCAAATTACATATAATCAAAGATATGCTAAATAAACTTTGGAGTCCTAAAAACATCACGCTATAACAAATAATTACATATCTAACAAAATTGTTTCCTATACTAGGATTTTAATCATCAATAGCACATTATTCCTCCTATTCTAGGGTCTAGTCATTGCCTCTACCCGCAATCTGGGAACTGGTCCTGCAAGAGCATTAGTCATCACCTCACAATTTCAATGAAAATTCATAATCCAAGCCTTAAAATAAGCTAGAGGAGCTGTGCAATCAACATATGCACATAAGAGATTTTGTGTACACATGCATATGGAAATTGGAACTAATACTTGAATTTATGACATAAATTTAAAATGAATAAAATGTTAAATGTTTATTCTCTACTATAAAATTCAAGATCAAATTTTAAATTTACATAATAGATTTAGTTTATGTTGTTAGTTGTCGTACATTAGTTATACAGTTTTCATTGCTTAGAGATGTCATTATATCATGTTTTTTATTTTTATAAGGATGTTTTATTTGTATTTATGATTGCAGTGGCTGCTATGGATAACAATGCTGAGATACTCAGGGTTACTGGCCATCTGAGAGAGATTGGTTCTGCTTGGAGGCGTGGAGATGAGATGCACCACTCCTTGTCAGATTCATTGTTGACTACTGTTGATACAATCGCAAGATTGAATGATGCTTTGTATAGCATCACATCATACAGGGAGAGGAAAACACAATAGTACACTGATGGTTTGTGCTATAACAAGGTAAAGAAGCTGCAAATAACAAAAGAACACATCTATACATTGTTTAGATTGACTTGGACGGATGACATTCTGGAGATCACCAGGCCACATATTTCTATTGAGTGGTGCAACTTTCCACCCATTAGAGACCATTGGATGGATAGGTGGTACATCTTATTTGACATTCCCCGCACAAAAATAGGGAAGTACCATTGTACCTCCTCCAAAATTCGTATGCAGAGATTGTGATGGGGATACATGTCAACTATTTTGACATGTTGGGCTTCCAAGGAGCTGGTAGGGGGATTCCCCAACACCGATCCAATGTTAGGCATAGATATTTCAATCCATATATACCTGCACCTTGTTCCCAGCTACCAAGGGTAGACATCCCTCCTACACATGACATGGCTCCCCAGACACATTAGGCATTTTTTACTCTAGATAAGATGGTCTCTCAACACATGAACACTATTGACGAAACAACACCCTTTTCCCCTGCTAGGGTAGAACCGCCAACTTCTGGTGGTCCAGGAATATCTACAAATGGAAATAGACTGACATCCCATGTGTCTCAAAGCGAGCCACATGTCTACACATCATGTGTTCAACCCTGTTATGGTCCTGGACCTAGACATGGTACCTCTACGATGACTGGTGCTTAGGTAAGGACATTGTTAAAACTCTATTATTGTTCAATTTTTAATTTTTTCATACTATATGTAACATATTAAAAGATTAGTAATATATGCAATATTTACTCTTGCAGGAGATTGATGCCTCTTAGGGAGGTGGTAGTGCACTCAGGGTGGTTGTACCCGAGGCCCAAACAACCACCATTGAGGTAATATTTAAAAATTTGTGATTTTGTTAATACATATCATTGTGTTAATGCATGTGTTAGTCTTGATTAATTTGTTAAATTCTCTAATATTTACAATTTTGAAGTGGTAGGAACCCCACTTAGAACATGATGCTAGAGACATTGATCTCAGCAAAATATTCCAAGGTGGAACTTAGGATTACTTCAAGAATGTAAGTACATGGTTAATGAATGAATCTTGTTCGAATTGTTTAAATTTTTTACTGTACACTCCTTTATAGATTGCTAATAGTTATAGTTTTTAAACTTGTATATGCTATCAACATCTGAAGAGGGGCAAGAAATTGAAGGAAGCGGTCACTCCCATGGGAGAGATATGTTCAAGGAAGGGGTAAGTATATTACAACATGTTAGTTTTTTAGTACATATTATTCCATCCATTCAACTCCATGTATAAATATGGTAAGACTTTATGATTGCAAACATCATCACAAATCCCTACACCACCTCTTTGGTTTGGATCTCCCCGTAGTCCAAACGGGGAGTTTTACATCATATGACCCTCTTACTTGAAAAGAGCAGGTGTGCATGATGATCAACTTACTCATGCCACGGTAATGTACACACTTCCAATCACAGTTGTTTTTTCGCTTTGAATTCACTTCACAACTAGTTTTTCTTAATGTTATTTTCACATCTTTACAGCATCAAGATGTAGATTTATCCATGCCAGAACTTAGTGGGGTTGTTGATGTTGTGGTCGAAGCTGCATCTACAATAGGGATAATTAACACTCAAGTACATCTACTTGAATATTTGTAATTGTACAGTTCATTTGTGTTGTTTATGGATATGCACAATGTCTAACTATTTTATCATTTGGTGAATGTAGCCACATGTTGGTCCATTAATGCATGCAACTGAGGTTGATGTTAAACATATGGCTCCTCTTACAACTTAAGACTCCTATCCTCTTCGCCCATAAATGGTTTTTTTGGTGAGATGTTCATTTTTTACATAATTGATTAGTACTTTCTCATTCATGTACATGTTGATAATTCTTGAGATAATTGACATATTTTTTTTATTCGCAAAGAAGAATTGCAAAGAGACTCTCTAGAAGGAGGAGGACACGAGAGGCACCTACACCCCCAACGGATGTAGTGAGTCTTTGTTTTATGTACAATTGAGTCATATTTTAAATTTTCAAACTTTGTTATTGTTGGACAGTACTAGTTCAGTTTCTTGATCAAAAAATATTGTCATTGATTTACAATCGCCAGAGATACACAGTGGTCGTCAAAAGAGGAAACAAGCATAAGGGTTCGGGAAGAACATGAGAAATTTATATTTTTGATGTGTTAGTCCAGGAAAAATATGTATTTTTATGTACA
>LPNX011132909.1:36602-47248 GCA_001517045.1 Pseudotsuga menziesii
CCTCTTGGTGCCAAGACCTGCACGCTACGTGAAAGACAAAAGGCACCTAAACTAACTAGCTCAAGTGAGGACACTGCAAGCGATAGCATACTAAAACACTGTAAACGCTCACTTCACGGTCCGATTGGGTAATGCGATTCTATCTTAGACCGGTTTGGGGTTCGGATTTGAAATTGAATAGGGTCACCCTAAGAGGGAATTAAAACAACAAAGAGTTCCAGGTTTGTGAATATGAGGGCAGCCGAACGGTGGAACCAATCATCACGGCCTCATGGAAGAAAACACGAAACACCTCCCCGGACGGCCATACGTAGACTAGGAAAAACTGGTGCGGACAACGTAACGACCGTCTGCACCAGTTTCCCCAGTAGTAAAATGTGGTCTGCAAAACCTTAATGTATGTGGCGGTCATCATCAAAAAACTTAAAGGTAGCCAACGGGCAGCCCTGCTAGTTGACTCGAGAATAAATACAGGCCAAGATGGGAAGCTCATGTACTAACCGTAGAGACAACAAAATAGTTCAAACAATCAAACAACATGGAGAAAGGGAACAAGGGCTTACCTGGCACTGTGCTATGCGACTAATGGAGGAAAACCGTTGAAATTCCACAGTGGAGCCACCTAGGAGCGAAGGTATCGATGGCGAGAATCTTGGTCTGGTCAAGCGAAAACGACAGCACAGAGAAAATTCCAAAATAATGATAAAATAATAAACCCCCAAAATCCACTATATATATGCCCTGGTAAACTATAATCGACGGGAAAAATAAAGTCATCGGGAAGCAAAAGGCTAAGGGGCTCAGCGGCCAAGTTAATATTGCCTCCACAACGGCAGATGATAAAATGGTGAGGAGACCCGCAATGGTGCCGGGAGCAGAACAAAACAAACTCACATCAGAAATCATGAAACTGAGGCTTCGGTTCAACAAATGATTAGAGAGCTGAAACGACAAACCCGTAAAAGAAACAAGTTCCGCAGACTAGTGAAATCGAAGTCAAAATATGAATCAAGCGAAAATATCAATCAAACAAACAATAAAAATAAAACCATAAAAAACCAAGCTCTTTCTAGAGCCGCAACGGTGAGAGTTGACAAGAACCAAAGGCCGGTGGAATAAAATAGCAGATGATCAGAAGAGGATGAAACATCCTTCGGACCATTTTGTAGATCCCCTTCCGCAACAGCGGAAGACGAATAGATAAAGGTTCCAAGAGAATTTCAAAAATCACGCTGATAAAGAAAAAATACATCGGAGATCAACATTTGACCTCGGACTTGATTTCCCGTTCTTTTCCGCAACGACGGACGCGCAGACAACTAGACTCCCAACTCAAAATCCAACAAACTTCCGATGGAAAAGAAAAATTAATTCAAAGATTAAAACAATTCCTACATAAAAGTAAACCTTATTCAAACATCAGGCAAAACCATAAACTGAGCAAAAATGAAATACAGGAGGGTCCCAAAAAATTTTGAATTCTGGGAAATAGTTGCAACTGCAACAATTGGCGACTACCTGGTGAAACCCATTTTTCTGACTTAACTTCTTCTCAGTAAAAATACTGTTTAATCATTAAGCTCATAAGTTGAATTTTTTCTAGACGCTTGTATTCCTGAGATGGAAAACACATGCACTTTTAATCATTGATGATAGCCCAATTTAGGAGAAAAGAAAACTAGATTTCTAAGTCAAGATAACTCTTTTGAGACCAAGAAGGTGAGTTTCATTTATTACCTCTGGCTTTGGGTAGCTTCCAGCTTGGACACCATAGGATTGTAACATATGGTAAACAGAAATATTCATGTGTTCCTCAATCCCATGTAATTTTGCACTTTTGTGCTTTTGAACTTTTGTCCTTTCTGAGTCCTCCTGCATGCCCTTCTTTCTGAATTTTTATATTTAGGGTCTTCTATCCATAGTGTCCTTTTGTCTGAGAGATGTATTTAACTTTCATCTCATGGACGGAGAAGAACTTTGGCAAATTTGTACTTATATGGCTTAGTGCTTTGTTTTGATACATAATGCTTTTATAGGAGTTTTTGACTCTTATCTACCTTTGGATTTCAATTCTTGACATGGGATCATTTATATATAGTATATTGTTTACCTTGCTTCCTTTCCGTGGGTCTTTTGTTGTTACTCCCTAGGACATTTTAAATGTGAGATGGATGGAGCCTCAAAATAGCATTCCATACCTTTAAATTCTGACTTATTTTCAGGGGTTAAGCAGGACTTCAATGAGTACATAGCCATTTAGGAAAACTACTTACTAGAAGAAATTCTATCAAACATAAATGCACAGTCTTATTCCCAAGATTGTAGTTAACTGAGAACCCTGATGCTTTCCATGCAACCAAAAGTTTTCCTCTTTATTCAAAAACAAACCAAAACAACTAGAAATAAAATTTGTAAATCAAAACAATACTGCATTAAATTTTTTATGTACAAGATCATCAAATCAAAAGAAAAAGAAAAATGTGCCCCACCCCTAAAAGTAGTCAACTTATGAGTCAAGGGGATAGGCTATATGACAGACATGAGATATCTAACCGTGATCCAACTCTACTATTTTGGAAACTGAAAGCATTCTTACTGATCTACAATCACTCCCATCAACCTATGAAAAATGAAGGAGATCAGGATGAGAATCAATCATATTGTTGGCTTCTTCTGATGCATGATATCTTAGTTCAACATCTATTAGATAATTCCCTAGGACAGAATTACCAGATTCATTTCCTTCCCCCAACTTAGTGATGGTGTTTTTCATGTAAGGTTCTCTTAAAATTTTGATTTGATTTGGGATCCCCTTATGAGGTAACCGTAAATGGGACCAATCTGAAGCAAAATACCCCTTTAACCTTGTGGACCAGTCCCAGTTCAGAATAAGTCCATATCCATCCGGTATGTCAGCCACCATAATATTAATAAATTGACATATCTTGTTATTTGTAGATAACCGTATGAGAACATTCTTCATTTCCCCCACTACTTTGACACTAGTTCTGTCTAGTTGAATAACTTCTCAATCAGTAGGTTTTGGCTGCCCATTAATTTTCTTGCAAACTGCGAGTGGCATAACATTCATCGATGATCCAGAGTCTACCAAACAATTATGCACCTTATGGTTCAAGATTTCCAGAGTCAAAAGGAAATTCGGGGTTTTAGCTTTCTCTTCCCCAATTGATTCGACATCTTCCTCCACAAGTTGATTTTCAGTGGGTGTCTCTTCCTCTGGCTTTGTAGGTTTTTCAGTATTTTTTTCGTTAACCTCTACTCATTCTTCCATAGGCTTATCAGGCTTATTGATTTTCTCCGTATCTTGGCTGACAACGGTAATTTTGGGCACTTTGTCTGCAACATTGTTCGTTCACTGTTTTCTGACATTCTCTTGCAACTTCTTTATTTTTGAGATTATTGCATTGTCTTTATTTACCAACTTCATGTATTTTGATGTCATTGGTGTATTCTCATGTTTAAAAGTAATTTTCTCGGTGTCAAACAATGAGATGCAATCCCATAAAAACATGGCATCATTTTCTT
The DNA here is from genome assembly GCA_001517045.1 of Pseudotsuga menziesii. NCBI lineage: Eukaryota > Viridiplantae > Streptophyta > Pinopsida > Pinales > Pinaceae > Pseudotsuga > Pseudotsuga menziesii. Next base: position 40,149 of record LPNX011132909.1, read on the forward strand.
TTTTTCCTAAGGTATTTTTACCCTTTTCATCTTCATCACTATCCTCGGTCAATTTAGAGTCCAAGAGCTGATTCATTACCAATGTCATTGAGTTTATCCATTGTGGACAATTCTTTTCAGAATGAGGTTGTTGGTGGAAAGTGCAGAAATCATCCTTACCTACCTCTGTCAGATTCATTGATGCTGAAGCATGTCGAGGGGTCTTGTATTGGTTGTTATCTTCCCTTTTTTTGTAATAAGGCTTATAAGCTTTCTAAGCTTCTTTCACCTTCTCCAAATCTATTATTATGTTGGACAACTTTTGCATCATCTTTAACATTCCCTCAAAATCATGTGATTTCCCCTCTTTAGGTTTAGACAGCAATAAGGTTTTCTTTACGGACGTTTTTTCTCCAAATTGTTCAGGATAATCTTCTATACTTTCCTTCTCAGCCTCTACTCTTTCTGCTTCTTCATAAGTCTCAGCTAATGTAGGCTTAACTTGAGCTTTTGTGAACATAGCCAAATCCGAACCTAAAGCTGAGGTATAATATTCATTAGAAACTTTATCAGAAGGCTTATCAGTTGCAGAGAAATTCTTAAGGTAAGAAGAAAATCTTTGAGTGAAATTGTGTACTTTCTCCCTCCTTTATTTTTTCAAAGCACCCAAACCCTTCGTTAGTGCTGCATGCATCATTTGGGCTACATACTTACTTCTAAAAATCCTTTCAAAAGTATCCCAGTCTAGGATCGAGTTTGCAGGAAAACCAAAATACCATGATGTTGCTGCACCTTTAAGGGTGTGCGGGAAAAGTCTACAAACTACATCCTCATGTTTCCCATCCTTTAATCCTTCTACTGCCAAATAAAAACTTTGTAAATGGTAATCAACTAGAACTTTCTCATTTGGATCAAACTTAGGAAGAATCTTCTCAAAGGCTTGAGGTAAGTCGTGCATTGAAGGTGTTAGGTTTAAAGGTGACCTAGCTTTCCAAGCCAGTGGTGGATTTGGTGGGTTGGGTGGCTGATTTTCGTTTACACCTGCCATGAGTCTGGGTGGAGAGTGAGGTGGTGAATGAACAAGAGTACGAATAGGTGAACAGTAAGGTGTCTCTGGGCCCACTTGATTCAAAGGTTGAACCACCTCCTGTAAGGTAGTTTCTACAATTTCTTCTAAATCTCCAACGAGCACTGAGTCTTCTAGTATGGAACAGTCTCTCCTTTTATATTCTCTTATGGGCAAATCAATTATAATTGGTAATCCTCCAATCTTCTTCACATATGCCCTAGTCTGTCTTCTCAGATCGTCTACCACTTGGTTGTACATAGCAAACAGATGTTCCCTATCCTCTTGAATATTTGAATTGGGACAGAAACAGCTTTCAAACTTATCACTCGTGGGGTTATTTTGAGAAAATGGGTTTCCTCGGCCAACCATACACTGGCGTCCCTCCTCCTAGTGCCAGAAATTGTTGGGGCCTGGAAATTCACAGGAAACAACAGCAAGGGATTCTCCCTAGTCAACGTTCCCAACTAGCACATGAATATTTGGTGTAGGGAATCCATCTGGTTTGCAGTCCGGCTACCATAGGTCAAGTACCAACAATGAAGTTTTTACTAGTTGCGGCCTAGTCCACCAGATATATTTTGTATTTTTTGACTTAAAGTATGATATGCAAGTGCCTATCTAAGATGCAAAGTGATAGAGAATGCAAGGAGTATTCACAATGTGATGCGCAGGTTCTTACCTCTCGTCTTAGACTCTCATGCATCTAAATCACATACAGAGCAAGAAATTAAAACTAACTACCTAACCTATCCCTAGGGAGAAAGATTATTACTTACTAATGAGCAATGTATTTTGTGCATCCATTATAAAAAAGAAATCACAGATAGCTGATGCTTCCTTCAAAACACATGAACATTTAAAGATATTTCAACAACCAGATAGCCAATTGCTTATGAACAACATAGATCACTCATAGTGGAATTTTTTTATAAAATAAACCAGAGATCATTCAGGTCTGAACTTAGGTTCAAAGAGTTAGAACGATCTTACAGTTAATGGACAAAATGTTGAAAACGAAATAGTTCCTCTTCAACAAATCCATAGCATAACTTTTGAACATTCCACCAATCTTTCTCCAACAGGCAAACTCTAATTTTTTATTGCAAAAGGAAATAGTTCTTCTTACAATCGGTCCTCCAATCTACCGAGGAAAACGTCTCGTCGCTTGTCTAGATTTTCTATATTTATACGAAAGAAAAAAACTGTTGGGATGCCCATGAAATGACTCTTGGGATTCCCCATCTCTTTGCCTCCCAAAATTTACTTTCATTAAGTGTTTATAAAATTTACAAAATATTACAATAAAATGGACAAAATGCTCATGAAGAGGGTCCTTCTTGACTATTTAAAAATTTATTCCATGTTGAAGCCTGCGAGGCAATACTTTCGAATTCAGAAGGTTCCAGGAAACGAATATTTATTTCTAACTTAGTAGCCTGATTTCTTATGACTTCTATTCTAGCTGTGCTCAGTCGAAGTTGATGTTCTAACAGCTACACACTAACCGCAACATGATCTACTTCATTCTTCAGGGTTTGCTCATCTAATGCTTTAATATGTTGTATCCTTTGTTCGTCTTCCTAATATCTCCTTTGCAAAATTTCCGAAAACAGGTCATGGTCTGGAAAGGTATCCATTTATATTCATCCTCAACCTAACAGTGATTATAACTGATCAAGAGTCTCTTGAAAAACTCTGCACAAGCCCCCTTTGTCTTCTTGACAGCCTTCTTGAATTCCTCAACTGTGTTTATGAAAAACTCCAGTAAATCATAGTCTTGCCTTAGGGCTTGTTGATTTTTTGATGGTAGCTCTACAGGTGTTTCTTCATTCACTTTTAATCTCGCCATCCTTCCTGTCAGGACTTCTAAAATGTCATGTGATCTATCGACAAAATAAGAAGAAGTTTCCAAAATCTCTTCCAGCTGATTATCCACCTGCAATACCTTGCATTGCTCTTCCTCAATGGCCACCTACAACTGGTGCATTTTGCTTCTCTATGCCAGAAAGTGCTCCTTGAAAGGCTGAAGATTGACTTGTTGTTCCTTGGCCTCTTCTAGAGCTACTATCAATGAGGTAATCTGTCCTTTGAGCTCTGCATTCTCCCCCTAAGTTTGCCTCTCCTATTCCTCTAGGGTAGCCTTATGCAGCTCCAACTCCCCTATCCTGCTTAGCAGTTGCTCCTTTTCTTCCCTCAACTCCTGATATTCCTACTACACTTTCTCTAGACATTCTTGGGTTGTGTCCATAGATATCTTCTCTATTTGTAGGACCTAAAGCTTAGCTTTTGAAGACTTGATTTTCTTTTGTATGTCTTGAAACTTTCTCTTTAACCTATTATTTTATTCTCTTTCCTTTATCAAGGTATCTTTGAGCTAGGAAGAGGACTTCTTTGACTGCTCAAGATCAGTCATTATTTTATCTACATTGTCCTCAGAAGCATGAATCAATGTAGCCCCTCCTTTGATAGTGAACCTGGGGTCTTTGTCTGTCCCATATACGATAGTTGTATCATTTATCATTTTACTGGATTGCCCCCCAGTCTCGACCTTTCTCTCGGTCCTCTTTACTATCCTTGTCCTTTCCTTATCATAAAAGATAATATTAAAATCTAGTACCTCCTTCCCTTCTGCTCAAAGGGAATCAACTTAAGGGTGGGGCCCATAGCCTGTCCTGTTGTGCTGGAAGGAGTTGTCTCAGGATCTTGAATGTTAGGGTTCCCTAAGTCCTAATCCTGACTTTTTGTTGTGTCAGAAGTTGATTGCTCTGTCACGGTCCTTGTTTTCTTTAGCTTGGTTGCTTCCTACTTCTTCAACTCCTCATCCATCTTTCTTTTATTTTATTCTTCTTCCCTTTTGGCAGCTTCTTCTTCCATTCTAGCGGCTTCTTGTGTAGCTCTTCTCTTTTCTTCCTCTTCTCCTTTGAGCGAGCCTTCAGCTTCCTATGCTAGTCTCCTTGCATCTTCATTCATTTTTCTAGTTTCCTCCTCCTCAGCCTTTGCTTGCTCATCCTTTCCTTTTCCACCTTTGGTGGTGATTTTTTTCTTGAACCTTCATCTTAAAACTGTCATATTTTGTGCACTATGAAAGAAGGACTCTTCTCCATCCCAGTGGCTAGCGTATTCAAAATGTACATTCGCCTCTTTACAGTGCTCTGCAACCTTATTCCGGGAGTCATTCCTGCTGAAACACATTTTACCAAAATGGAATTTCTCCAACTCTTCCACGAATTCATCAGCTTTCTTCACCCTGGAAAATTTGTAGCTTCCCAATCTGAATGGCAAAGGAAAGTATGCTACTTTCTTATGTTCAAATAGAAAGCTTCCTATGGCATCTAAAAATACTTGTCTAACTGCCTCTTTGTGGACTACATAGTCTGTGGCATACTTAGGCAGTAGTGAGGGTGCTCTAGAGCATCCAAACATTCCGAAATATAGTCCATCTTTAGTCAAGTAATAGTCTACATACTCTTCAATCACCTGCAATGCCTCCTCCAACATGCAGTTGCACTCTTTCAAGAAAATCAGGGTATACAATGGCATGATGAAATGCTCACACACTTCCCTGTAGTGGCTGTGGTATTTTTGGGCCCAGAGTGGCTTGTATGCTGAGTAAACTGGTGTTCTTTCCTAGTCCTAGATACACCTCAGATTAGGGAAGGGTTGATTACACAGTATGCAGTCAATCAGTTTAGAGCTCATGTAGAACTATGATCTCTTTTGGGACACCCCTCCTAATGCTGATGCAATGCAAGGAGAGAGGCTATTGGACACAATGTTGGCCTAGTTAAACATAGTCCCTTGTGTTGCAACATAGAAAATGATAGGCACCCACTCCAATTTAAAGCTTTCACCATGGGCCCTCACGAAAATCCTATTCAACATCAGGGCGATGAACCTGTAAGGATTTCTTAGACTTGTAGTGTCATATTCACTAGTCGGCCTAGACCTAAAGTTTTTTCTAGGCATGAGCATCGTCTTTAGTGTCTCGATTAGGTCCATCCTGATTGCTTTCAACTAGTACTCAGTTAAGTACACCTATGCTTCTAGTAAATGATAGGCGAGTGCCACATACCCAGGGCTATAAGCAGCATAACCCTATTTAGCAACATTTTCCAAAATCATGGTGGTTACATCTGCACTAGGTAGAATCCACCCAATCACCTATGAGCAGGAAAACAGCTCAGGTCTGGTAGCAATTTTCATTAGTGAAGACCTTTCTATATAAGAAATGATGGTTTCTTTTTCAAAACCTATGTCGGGTACTTCTCGACGCATGATCAATCTATAAATTCCCCCCCCCCCCCAATTGATATTCGGGCTCCACACCAACTACACATTTGGTGTCCTCATAAGTGTATTTGAATCTAGTAATGACTTCGACTTCGGGTTCCTCTTCGACCATGGGATCCTTCTTCTTCTGACGTTTAGACATCTTGAGTTCTCAGGAATTTCCCTGCCATGTAGAGAAATTTATTTTAGGTTATGTTAGGTCATTTCAGGATAACATTTAAAGATAAAGACAACAGTATAAGCATTTTACCTCATCTTTCCTAAACATGAGTGCAGCTATGAAAAATAAGCAAACAATGTTCAAAACCAAATGCTCCTGCCCAAAAAATGAAACGAGCTCATGCCCAAAAAACTTTCTATTTAGAAAAACACGACCTTTGTCAAAATGAAAACAATCCAGAACCCCCTCTCGGTGCCATGACCTACACGCTACGTGAAAGACAAAAGGAACCTAAACTAACTAGCTCAAGTGAGGATGCTGCAAGTGATAGCACACTAGAAGACTGTAAACACTCACTTCATGGTCCTACTAGGTAATGCGATTCTATCTTAGACCGGTTCAGGTTTCGGATTCGAAATTGAACAGGGTCACCCTAAGTGGGAAGTAAACTAACAAAGAGGTCCAGGTTTGTGAAGACGAAGGTGGCCGAACGGTGGAACCAATCATCATGGCCTCATGGAAGAAAACATGAAACAACTCCCGAGATGACCATACAAAGACTAGGAAAAACTGGTGTAGACAGCGTAATGGTCGTCTGCACCGGTTTCCCTAGCAGTCAAATGCATCCTGCAAAACCTCAATGGCCATGGTGGTCATCATCAAAAAACTAAAAGCCAGCCAACGGGAAGCCCTGCTAGTTAACTCGAGAATAAATACAGGCCGGGATGGGAAACTCACGTACTAACCATAGAGATAGCAAAATAGTTCAAATAATCAAACAGCATGGAGAAAGAGCACAAGGGCCTACCTGGCACTGTGTTGTGCGACTGGTGGAGGAAAACCGTTGAAATTCCACGGCAGAGCCACCTACGAGCGAAGGTAACGATAGCAAGAATCTTGGTCTGCTCGAGTGAAAACGACAGCACAAAGAAAAGTCCAAAATAACGATAAAATAATAAACCCCCAAACTCCACTATATATACACCTCGGTGAACTATAATTAGCGGGAAAAATAAATTCATCGGGCGGCAAAAGGCTAAGGGGCTCGGCGGCCAAGTTAAAATTGCCTCTACAACGACGAATGATAAAATGGTGAGGAGACCCACAATGGTGTCGGGAGCGGAACAAAAAAAACTCGCATCAGAAATGGTGAGACTGAGGCTTCATATCAAAAGATGATTAGAGAGCAGAAAGGGTCAACCCGCAAAAGAAACGAGTTCCACAGACCAGCGAAATCGGAGTCAAAATATGAATTAAGAGAAAATATCAATCAAGCAGACAACAAAAAACAAACCATCGGAAACCAAGCTTTTTCTAGAGCCGCAACAGCGAGAGTTGACAAGAACCAAAGGCCAACGCAATAAAATGGCGGATGATCGAAAGGGGATGAAACATCCTTTGGACCATTTTGAAGATCCCCTTCCGCAACAGTGGAAGACAGATAGATAAAGTTTCTGACAAAATTTCAAAAATCATGCTGATAAAGAAAATACACATCAGAGACAAACATTTGACCTCGGACTTGATGTCCGATTCTTTTCCGCAAAGATGAACACACAGACAACTAGACACGTGACTCAAAATCCAACAAAATTCTGATGG
>LPNX011132909.1:55615-67124 GCA_001517045.1 Pseudotsuga menziesii
ATTCTATTACATATGATACAAAAATGATATTACAATCAAACCTCGTAGCTGGAAGATTCACCCATGATCATTTTCAGCTAGATTTAGACTATATTCTCCCTTGATTCCCAGACGTGTGCCTCTCCTTGTTGACAAGGAAACATGAACAACCCACACACTTACATATATTAAAACAAATGTATTCATTCAATTCACTGATTTTCTAGCACCAACTCAAAGGAAGCACTAACACCCTTAATTCTTCATCATCAAATTGCAAATGAAGGTTTAACTCCTTTCCTTGCAGTACCATTCCACCATATTGATTTATATTATGATTTTGTTATCATCACGCATAGCATTTTTGTTAAGATTTCATTATTCTCATATCCAAAGTTTTTTTTCAAATATCTTTGTTTCTATGAGGATGTCACTATTTTGATGTAGCATGTTCTGTCTTGATAGATGGTTTGTGGATACTTCTATCCTGATGTCACTATTTCGATGTGCCACATTACCTTGGGTTCAATATGTTATCACTATTTTTATGAACATTGCACAATCTTGAATGTCTCACATATGTTGCTACTTTACATTCAATACATTAGTACTATTTCATTTAATATTTCCACAGATTGGCCAAATTTCCAATGTTTACCTCATGTGGCATCTAATTTAATAAGAAATTAGTAGGCATCTATGCTAGGGAACACAAACATGTACTTCAAGAGGGAAGTTCGAGTTTGGCCCAACATGAGGATCCCCACCCAAGAGTAAATGAAGAAAGGAGTCTCAGAGTAAATGGAGAAAGGAGCGTGAGGATCCCCATCCACTAGTAAATGGAGAAAGGAGCTTGAGGATCCCCCACCCAAGAGTAAATGGAGAAATGAGCCAAGGATCCCCTGCCCAAGAGTAAATGGAGAAAGGAGCTTAAATAAATAATTACTACCTACTTCAATAGCGAAGAGACTAAAGATGTTTCCTACAAAGAGGCCTATGAAAGAAGGTTAGTGGAGTCAAATTCCCATGATTTAGTGGAGAGACTAGTAAAAAAAACAAAAGATTGAAGAGAGAGGATGATCAACAAATCAAAAAAGTGTTCAACTATGCATCAGATAAGTTGAAATTTATTTCGCGAGATCTTTCCAAGAATCATATTGGATCCATTCCCGGAGTTGAGGTTGGAGATGTATTCCATTCTCAAATGTTGTTAAGCATGATAGGCTTGCATAGATCTATACAAGGAGATATATATTATCTAAAGCCTAAATAAATAAACTACATGGTGCCATTGGCTACAGGAATAACAATGCTCGTAGCCAATGGCACCATGTAGCAAGTTTCTTCTGGATTTAGATAATATATACCTCCTTATAGAGGTCTATGCAAGCCTATCATGCGCAACAACCTTCGAGATTAGAATACATCTCCAACCTCAACTCTCGAAATGGATCCGATATGATTCTTGGAAAGATCTCGCCAAATAAATTTCAACTTATCTGATGCATAGGCGAACACTTTTATGGTTTGTCGATCCTCCTCTTTCTCCAATCTTTCTTGTTTATGTACGAGTCTCTGGACTAAATCATGGAACTTTGACACCACTCACCTCCTTTCACGGGCCTCTTTGTAGGAAACATATTTCATCTCTTTGCTATTGAAGTTGGCAGTAAGTATTTCTTTAGGCTCCTTTCTCCATTTACTCTTGGGTAGGGGAGCCTAAGCCCCTTTCTCCATTTACTCTTGGGGGAGAATCCTCAAGCTCCTTTTTCCATTTACTCTTGGGCAGGGATCCTCAAGCTCCTTTCTCCATTTACTCTCAAACTAGTTTCTCCACTTACTCTTGGCTGGGGATCCTTAGGTCGAGTCAAACTCGAACCTACCTCTTGAACTGCATGTTTGCATTCACTAGCACGAATGCCTACTAATTTAATATTATAATTGATATCTAATTTCAATGTGCTTTGTCTTATCATGAAACATGATATTTTTCGTCATCTTAATACAAATCTGATTATCACAAAGGATATCAATAGCATATATCTCTCCATCGAATAGTCTTTCTAACATCTTTCGAAACCATACTACTTCGCTACATGTTGAATATGCTACAATGTATTCAGCCTCTGTCGTACTAAGTGAAATACACATATGCTTTCTACTGAACCAAGAGATCATGCATGATCCCATACTAAAACAACATCGTGATGTGATTTTTCTATCTTTGGCAATTCTTCCCCAATCTGAATCTGTATATCCATGTAATTTGAGCTCTCCACTAGATTCATATATGGGCCAATAATCTAAATTTCCCTTTAGATACCTCATCACATGCTTTTCCCCAACAAAGTGAATGTCTCTTAGAAGAGGAAGTAGGCATCTTATTTTTGTTTAGATAAAGATGTCATATTTGAGGAGTGATCCAAAATTAGCAAATAGAAGTGATATTTTTTTTGGTTAATAAGCACGAATATATTCTATTACTTATGATACAAAAATTATATTACTATCAAACCTGTCCAGCTGGAACATTCACCCATGATCATTTTAAACTAGATTTAGACTATATTCTCTCCTGATTCCTAGACCCCTGCCCCTCCTTGTTGACAAGGAAACAGGTCCAACCCACACACTTACACACATCGAAACAAAGATATTCATGTGACACATGGTATTCAATTCACTGGATTCTTGAGCACCAGCTAGAAGGAAGCATCAACACCCTTAATTCTTCATCATCAAATCCAAATGAAGGTTTAACTCCTTTTCTTGTAGTACCCTTCCACCTTATCAATTTCTATTATGATTTTGTTATCATGATGCACAAATTTTTTGTTAAGATTTCATTATTCTCACATCAAATGTTTTTTTCCAAATATCTTTGCTTCTAGGAGGATGTCACTATTTTTATATAGCATGTTCTGTCTCGATAGATGGTTTGTGGATGCTTCAATCATGAAGTCACTATTTAGATGTGTGACATTACCTTGGGTTCAATATGATATCACTATTTTTATGAACATTGCACAATCTCAAATGTCTGATATATGTTGCTACTTTTCATTCAATACATCAGTACTATTTCATTTAATATTTCCACACACTGGCCAAATTTCCAATGTGGACCTCATGTGGCATCTAATTTAATAAGAAATTAGTAGTCATCTATGCCAGGGAACACAAACATGCACTTCAAGAGGCACTTTTGAGTTTGACCCGACCTAAGGATCCCCACCCAAGAGTAAATGAAGAAAGTAGTGTGAGAGTAAATGGAGAAAGGAGCTTGGGGATCCCCACCCAGGAGTAAATGGACAAAGGAGCTGTGGATTCCCCTCCCAAGAGTAAATGAAGAAAGGAGCCTGAAGAAATACTTACTTCCAAATTCAATAGCAAAAAGATGAGAGATATTTCCTACAAAGAGGCCCGTTAAAGGAGGTCAGTGGTGTCAAAGTTCCATTATTTAGTCTAGAGACACGCACATAAAAAAGGAATATTGGAGAAAGAGGAGGATCGACAAACCATAAAAGTGTTCTACTATGCATCAGATAAGTTGAAATTTATTTGGTGAGATCTTTCCAAGAATCATATCAGATCTATTCCGAGAGTCGAGGTTGGATATGTATTACAGTCTTGAAGGATGCTAAGCATGATAGGCTTGCATAGACCTATACAATGAGGTATATATTATCTAAATCCTGAAGAAACAGGCTACATGGTTCCATTGGCTATAGAAATAACAATGCTTGTAGCCAATGGCACCATGCAGCGAGTTTCTTAAGGCTTTAGATAATATATACCTCCTTGGAGAGGTATATGCAAGCCTATCATGCTCAGCATCCTTCGAGACTAGAATACATCTCCAACCTCAATTCCCGGAATGGATCCCATATGATTCTTGGAAATATCTCGCTAAAGAAATTTCAACTTATCTCATGCATAGTCGAACACTTTTATGGTTTGTCGATCCTCCTCTTTTTCCAATCTTTCCTGTTTATGTGCGAGTCTCTGGACTAAATCATGGAACTAGTCTAACACTTTTATGGTTTGTCTATCCTCCTCTTTCTCCAATCTTTCTTGTTTATGTGCGAGTCTCTCGACTAAATCATGGAACTTTGACACCACTCACCTCCTTTGACGGGCCTCTTTGTAGGAATCATCTTTCATCTCTTTTCTATTGAAGTTGGAAGTAAGTATTTCTTCAGGATCCTATCTCCATTTACTCTTGGTAGGGGGGTCCTCAGCTCCTTTCTCCATTTACTCTCAGACTTGTTTCTCCATTCACTCTTGGGCGAGGATCCTTAGGTCGAGTCAAACTCGAACCTACCTCTTTAATTGCATGTTTGCGTTCACTCGCATGTATGCCTGCTAATTTAATATTATAATTGATATCTAATTTGAATGTGCTTTGTCTCATTGTGAAACATGATATTTTTCGTCATTCTAATACAAATCTGATTATCACAAAGGATATCAATAGCATATATCTCTCCATCGAATAGTCCTGCTAACATCTTTCTAAGCCATACTACTTCATTGCATGTTGAATATGCTACAATGTATTCATCCTATGCGGTACTAAGTGCAATACTAGTATGCTTTCTGCTAAACCAGGAGATCATGCATGATCCGATACTAAAACAACATCCTGATGTGATTTTTCTATCTTTGGCAGTTCTTCCCCAATCTAAATCTATATATCCATGTAATTTGATCTCTCTGCTAGATGCATATCTGAGCCAACAATCTAAAGTTCCCTTTAGATACCTCATCACATGTTTTTCCTCAATAAAGTGAATGTCTCTAGGATTCACCATATACTAACTTAAGGTTTTTATTGCAAAACATATATCTATTCTTCTATTGGTTAAGTACACCAGTCAACCAATAATATGTCTATATAAGGTGGCATGAACTCCTTCTGAAGTATCGACATTCAATAGCTTCAAACATATTGTTGTAAAATACCACTGATACCTCAATCCAACTATGTGTGAAAAAGGGATAATTTGTTGTTGTTGTTGTTATCACAAAATGAGTCAACACTCAAACACCATGAATCAATTTAGTTAAACATCTTCTTTAATAATTATAATTTCTACTTCACGTAATTAACTATCTAACATAATATAATCATAAAAAAATAACCAAACTTCTCTTGTATTAAGGACACTCATAAGATACCACTTCAATATTTACATCATGGTTATCATAAGAAGGAAGTATATAAGAAAAACATAGAGAGCACAAAATAATCCACATCAAAGCACATGAGGACAAAACAATGTACGTGGTTCACCCCATCCTTGGGGTTACATCCACCAAATCTGTTAGTTATATTATTTCTTTATTGAAGAGAAGTATTACAAAGTGGTGGTGCATCCATTGCCATCTTTCCTTACTTCAAATATCTTTGCAAAGAAACATTTCAAATTACCAATTTCCCTCTTTGTAGGGCCTTGGGATGAGCTCATAAGTCATCCATGGATCCCTGTCTTTAACCAAACCATTCAGAACCCAAATCTATTACTATCCTGGAATAACAGACTTATACTCAATCCTAAAGGTTGTAATTCTAACTTTCACTTCTTCTTGACATGCAAATGGAGACTACTTAACGGTTTTCATCCCACTAAGGGATACAGATATTCCCAATATACATATCATGTATCCTCTATGGTGCCTGATACAAAACAATTATTATAAACTGTAAAACAATCTAACTTGTAAACATCACTGACAGTAATATCACAATATCTCTTTACCATATATAAGGGATGGCATTTGTGGTTATGGTATTTGTTACCTTCAACAACCATTCATTTACCAAGTCACCATAATAATGATGTGTAGATTGTCAAAACAATATGTCATACAAGTTATCTTCATATCTTCAATACCTAAGTAAGCACACACACACACACACACACACACATATATATACATTCTAAAAACATTAATCAAGCTTCAAGAAAAATCGCTTGAGTGCATCTACTAAACCTAGAGATTCTCCTGTGCTTTACTGTGAGGATTATTCCAAATCCTATACAGTATACTACCTTTTAGATTATAAGTGGTATCAAACTATACTCAGTATCTATACTCTAATAACTCATAGACAGAAGTATAACGTAGATCGAGTTTGAAGTAAAACTTAAGAGTATTCTGAACCAAAACACAGAGGTGTATATGGTCAGACAAAAATTCACAATGCCTAGCATACTCAGGGATAAAATGTACGATGGGGAGGACTCCCAAAACTGTATGTAAGAAAGTTGTAAGCAAAACTCTCAAAGATGCAAAATGCAAAACTTAGTAGCTGGTTCCATCTAACTTTAAGAGAGGATGCATGCAAAAATCATTGACTGATGAAGAAAAACGCATGCCTAAAATCATAATGGCACAAGATCGTTCCATTCCAAATATTCTTGGGCGCTGGTTCCATCTAACTTTAACAGAGGATGCATACAGAAATCATGGACTAATGAAGAAAAACACATGCATAAAATCATAATGGCATAATCCGGTTCCATTCCCAATATTCTTGGATGATGGTTCCATTCCCACGGGGACTAATGAAGAAAAACGCATGCAAGAATTGTAATTGCACAAGCTTTCGTTCAACAGAGGCTGTGGATTCCATGTCTGGTTTAAGAGAAAAGCATACATGTTTTTGTTTTTACCAAGTTGAGATCTACAATCAAAATTCCACTACTAACGCATCCATGGATTGGACTAGACCCATATACAAAAATGATCCAGTATATAAAACTTAATAGTGGGTATTGGATCTATTTAGATCCGAATATCTAAACCCTAACGCATGCAAGGAAAATCAATCCATGGAGTCGGATGAAAGATGATCCCAATATAATGTACATGCAGGTTTGTAAATCAAACTATTGAGTTTATTTTGTGCATAAGCATGCTTAGGCATCATCCATTACTCCATTACCAAAATATTTATTATTCATATTTCATCCAAAGTGCATTCATCCATTTGCTCCAATCCAATACAAAATCAGATAATGATCTTTTCAAGAAATTGCCTAGGAAAAATATATAAAGACCACATCAAAAGAACATACAGGTCAATCTCACAGACTTAAAGGGAAAGGTTCACAGGCTTAAATCCAAAAATGCAAGCATGAAAACATGAAACTACCTTACTCTTCTCCACGATGTTTGCCAAGACTATCGTCAGAACATACATACTTTAATATTTATAGGAGTATGTACTGCATTGGGGTTTCTATGTTCCCAACTGAAGTACTACATAAATCTGTATCCTATCAATAACAATGTATAACCAATAATTCAACGTAATTTAGTTTCATTTTTCCTTCACATCCACACATTAAGACATGTAATCATCTAAGGACCTGGAAAGTTGGTAACACATATTTCTTTTTCGTTATCTTTCAAACTCTCCCTAGAGTTCTTTTACCATTTCTCATGTGGACTTACATTTCTTTCTGAAGTTAATCTCCCTTTTGACCACTAGTCAAAAGTTTTCTCCTCAATGACATCAGACACCATCCTATCTTCCATATGTCTAGTTTTGCCTAGGTATTTTCTTGCCACACCATATTCCTAACACCAATCTGCTCACATGGCAATTGCTTGCCTAAACACCATTGTGCTAATGCAACATACATTCCTAACAGTGATGTGTTCACACAGCAATCACTTGCCTAACACCATGGTGCTCCCGCATCATGCAAAACTTTTCTTTGTTCATATTTAGTATATATTTCAACCTTGACTATTCATAATGCACACTTTTTGGTGCTTCGCATGACCTTTACCATCATTGTCCCGACTTGTGAATCGACTATACAGTTATTCAAAGCATCTATCAATAACCCAAAATTTCATAAGTTGCAGTGGTTTAATCGTCATTCATGGGTTACATAATCCTGTCAATTATCTAGAAAAATTATTCCTTACACATTTCTGAGCAATTGAGTGCAACTTATTTATGCAGGCATATTTTATATGCCGTAGTGCACATTGATTGCAACAATGGTCATAATCTTGGTGAAGCCTGCAATGTCAATATATAAACAACATAATCCACAGTTTAATCCTTGGTTTATAAAATCTTGGAATTCGACCATCTATAATAAGTAATACATCAACCATTCTTAACCTCATTATTTAAGGCAGCGAATATTTTTACTACCAGTCAATGTCAACTGATAGTGTTCCTAGCATGTCCTGCAGTGCTAGTGTATAACATTATACAACATTCATCAACTCAAATATCAATATCTTTAGACATCTTTACTCATCTGTTATTTGGATAATTACTATGAAGGGACATTCTAACTTTACACCACATATGTGTGGTAAGCTAGGGACATAGGTATTTTGAACATCAATGATTCCAAGTGAGCTACTTACCATCATTTCACATCTCAGCTACTTAGGTCTGACGATGTTCTTGTGCATCCAATAAGAGTCTCTATATTTAGTGCAATCTTTTAATATAATGAGAAGCATTATCTATTTTATGCACAAGACACTTTACTATTCACTTTGGCTACACTGTAGCCTAATTTCATAGGTAATCTCGCTAGTCTCTTTCTTTTTGTAGGTTTCATATATTCTTATTTATATTCAATTATTCAATTATGGTCCAAGTGGGACTTCCATAATTCATCACCTGCAAAAATCTCAATGCTCCGTGAGTTACCATAATATACATGTAATATCATTTCAATTGTGAAGGCATAAAAATATCATAATCCCTACTCGAGATATTCTTTCTTCCGGAGCCTAGAAGCTCCACCTCAAAAAAAACTTTTAATATTTCTAAGCGTACTTGATGTTCCCATGCCTACTTGCTCAACAACGTATCCACGTGGTAACTCGATATTCCCGATGCTCCATAGCTTATCATCAAGGAATGTCTACCTAAGCCCTCTAGACCTAAGTGACTACATTATACATCCAACATAACATGATAATCTAGTATTAAAGCATGTATAGACCATCTCAAATATTCTATAACTAAATTGCTTTAGACTAAACATTCTCAAAATGCTATAGTTATTATATTCAGGTACTTTAATAGAAATTTTCCAAATTTCCAAAACTTTTTATAAAGTATATTCTCAACATATCAAATTATCGAAGCTATGTTTTCCCAAAAATTCAATATAACTAATCAAATGTTATCGTCTTGGTATCCTTCCATAATAGACAAGGCATCATTCACGCTCCAGAAGTTACTTTTTCCACTAAGGATTTCATTTTTGCCTTTGATCCCCATGTGATGCTGCTACTTGTAACCATGTGCACCTGCATTATCTGCTCACAACTTCTTACCCAAAATAAGTTGCATCATACTCTCATAAACAAATTATATAATGACAAGTTCCTATTTGAATGCGATGAAATATACTTGTGTATCATATCAAGGCTTTACTTCCTCTTCAATATCTTTTCTTGATGTATTAATATTATGCACTTAATCTTATTAAAAACAATTTCTACTTGTACTTTACTCAACAATACGTATGCAAAAAAACATAAGTATATCTTGCATAGATATGTTACTACTGTGTTCCTTTTCTCATTCCCCAATCAAACAAATAACCTTTTCTGTATTTCAGTTCATGCAACTAACTTCATGCATTGCACATAATTCTAAGAAAACCCGTGCAACCAGTTCAATTCGATGATCTTAACATTAAGCAATATTTCTTTTTATAGCGTGCAAACAAGTAATTATAATATCTCATATTCAAGTCATATAGTTCACAACATACCTATATGTCAATGAGTCCATTAGGTCCGAGCGTTGTAAACTTTGCTCGGATACCATATGTAAAATACCACTGATACCTCGATGCCACTATGTGTGAAAAAGGGATAAAATTTTTGTTTCGTTGTTATCACCACAAGAGTCAACACTGAGACACTGGTTATGGTATTTGTTGCCTTCAACAACCATTCATTTACCAAGTCACCATAATAATGATGTGTAGATTGTCAAAACAATATGTCATACAAGTTATCTTCAGATCTTCAATACCTAAGTAAGTAGAACTCTCAAAGATTTGAAATGCAGACCTTGGTCACTAGTTCCATATAACTTTAAGAGAGGATGCATGCAAAAATCATGGATTGATGAAGAAAAACGCATGCATAAAATCATAATGGCACAAGTTGGTTCCATTCCCAATATTCTTGGACCCTATTTCCATCTAACTTTAAGAGAGAATGCATATAGAAATCGTGGATTGATGATGAAAAAAGCATGCATAAAATCATAATGGCACAAGTTGGTTCCATTCCCACGAGGACTGATGAAGAAAAGCACATGCAAGAATTGTAATGGCACAAGCTATCATTCAGCAAAGACTGCGGATTCCATGTCTGGTTTAAGAGAAAAGCATACATGTTTTTGTTTTTACCAAGTTGAGATATGCAATGAAAATTCCACTACTAACGCATCCATGGATTGGGCTAGATCAATATACAAAAACGATCCAGTATATAAAACTAGATAGTGGGTCTTGGATCTATTTAGATCTGAATATATAAACCCTAACACATGCAAGGAAAATCAATCCATGGAGTCAGATGCAAGACGATCCCAATATAATGGACATGTAGGGTTGTAAATCAAACTATGGAGTTTATTTTGTGCATACACAGGCTTGGGAATTATCTGTTACTCCATTACCAAAATATTTATTATTCATATTTCATTCAAAGTGCATTCATCCATTTTCTCCAATCCAATACAAAATCAAATAATGATCTTTTCAAGAAATCGACTAGGAAAAATATATAAATACCACATCAAAAGAACATACAAGTCAATCCCACAGACTTAAAGGGAAAGGTTCATAGGCTTAAATCCAAAAATGCAGGCATGAAAACATGAACCTACCTTACTCCATACCACACACCTAGAAAAAAGATCGAAGGCTCATTCACTCGAAGGAACACTAGCAAGACACACTTCAGATGAATTGTTCAGTTGTTTTCTCCAGAGGCCACCACCTAAATGGTATGTCATTCAGTTGTAATTCAGCAATATTTTTAAGCACAAATTATACTCTAACAGGCTGCATCATAGCGCTGAATGAACCCAAAGTCGAAGCACTTGAAACAATTTTCCTCCTTCAGAGAAAACATACCGCCCCACCAAAATCAAGAACGACCAGGATAAAAGAGTGTAAAGATCGTTTTCCCACCACTACCATAGTGAGAAATTTATTCTCATTAAAACCCTAGCACTTCCATGATTAGTGCTTACAAATTCCCATAACGCCCCCACAATGGGCATCAATAAGGCAGAGCAAAAACCTCCATAATTAACGTCTCTTCCATAGTTAATGTCGGTCAAGGTGAGTAATTAACACTCAGCTACCGTAATTCAAGTATGGGTTTTCCACAATGCTTCCACAACTACATGCTATACCCCAGGGTAGATCAAATGGTGTTGATATTCTTCTCCACCTATATATAATGTTTTTATTTTACATTATATTCATATCTGAAATTCCTTTTGCTA
>LPNX011132922.1:0-10200 GCA_001517045.1 Pseudotsuga menziesii
CATGTTGTTAGTATTATCAATCCTACCTTTGACCAATTCCTTTGACAACATAGTCTATTTGACAATTTCCTAGCTTAGGAGGTCATCATCACTTCAGTAATCCATGTGAGACATATCTAGGGGGGATCTAACACTCAATGCACCTATATGAATGAATTTTAGTGCTCAAGGGATCAATACCTATAATTTAGGAACCCACTTAGAGTTCGATTAGCAATTTCCAATAGTTGATTCCATTAGCTATTCAATTATGTCCAATTATTCTTTGATTTCCATAAGTTAGATCAATCCCAGTGTCTCTAGATCTGATTTCGATGATTCAAGGGAAGTAGGGAGCATTTGTTCACCTAAACTCTTCAATTAACTAATTGTATACTGATTTAGTCATCTATAGTTTCATTGGTGAGATCTAGTGGTGATTTTCACACACTAAGTTAGCTCTTGAGTTAGTCCAGGTTGGTAGATTAAACTGGCTCTTCGGAATTCAAAATTATCCTATATGTATAGCCATTTTATTACATATTATTTACAGAATATGAGGATTAATACTGATTAATTGATGCTCGCATGAAGTTGGTTCCACTTTTGAGTGCCACTTTAGAAATCGGAAACGCACTTACGAAATATAAAGATATAACACATATGTGTTATTAATGGTACGTTTGGAAAACCCAAGCCCAAAGATGAGGATAAGGTTAGTTAATCAATATCGCATATGCATTTTTATAGAGTTAAACATATGTATTTTTTTTTTGGTTTTACAAATCGCAAGTGGGATTTGTAAAACCAAAAAACAAAGTCCGTGGGCCTCATTTTCTTATTTGCACAGTGAAGGTGATATCAGGACAACGAAAAACCACAGCTGCTAAAACTCACACCAACGTTTTGTGTTAGAGGCTTTGGAGGTTCCTTTGCAGGGTAGTTTGCAAGGACAATTCAGAACTTGGCTCCAATGGAAGGTAAGTACTCATATCATACACAATTGTTTTCAATATTTATTTGTTTTTGTTAATTTCATAGTTTTTATATTTGTTAAAATGAATTTAATAAAAAAAATTGAATTAAATCAAAGAATGATATATTAAAACAATTTGTAATTTGTTATTTTAACCTTAACATATAACAAAAATGTTGAATATACTGTGAAAAATGAACCCACTAATAACCAAGAACCAAACCCAAACACGGAGGGGGAACAAGACCAGAATTCACAGATTCTGGCTCGTTTGGGTGCATTGAGGCACCTTAGCTCATCGTTTAGAGTGGGGGACCATTTGAGACAATCATTAGATGAGGCATTGGACACCATAACAAACAAAATTTCTAATGTCCAAGGAGCTCTATACAACATTAGCTCGTACAAAGAATCCATGAGACAATACTATTTTGATGTTTTGAGCTATAAAGACATCAAAAAATAAATATAACCAAAGACCAATTGTTTTCATTATTTCAGGACCCTGGCACCAGATTGGTCCACCCACCAGTCAAGCACACATTTCCATAGACTGGTGCGTGGAACCAAATGTGAAAGAACATTGGATGGATCGTAGGTACATGGTATTTGATGAAGACCCTCATGGGAATAAAGACATCCCTTTCTATTTCTCGAGGAATTTGTATGCATAATTTATATTGGGGAAACATGTTAACTATTTTGATATTTTAGAGTTCTAGGGTGTGGACCATGGGATTCCCCAAGATAGGGAAGGGGCTAGGACTGATCCTAACCGAGTGCCACACCCTCCATGCACACCAAAACCCCCTCAGGTATATCCTTCTGTGGTTCCTGTCATTGATGATACATAGGAGGCCTTATTCAACTTAGCAGATACATTGCTTCATCATGGGATTGTTTTCCAAGGAAATGTAGGCCAAGGGGTTGGCACTTCTGAGGCTAGACCATCCCACACTAAGGATCGACATACTACATCTCCAAACAATACTAGAGGTACAGATCACACAAGAGAAACTAGGGGTTCATAGCATCATGTTATTGGACACCCTTACACAACATGTGGAGGCATATGTTATGGCACTGCTTCAAAGTTCCTGGATGATGGATTACTTCGATATGTAAGTAAAACTCATTCTTTTCATATTATATTTTTTTTTATATCACAATTTTAATTTGTTTCATAATTTATTTCTATTTAATTATATAACAAATTATGTGAACAAGTATACAAGTGGTGTCCCATCACACCCCAGATTCACATAATACGACCATTGATGTTGATAACATTGATGCAGTAGTCAATGTTGCATATGGTTTTGGTGCTTCACCATTAGCTTTAAGAACTTTACTTTTTAATTCTTCATCGTTATTTACATATTTATAGTAGATATTGCAACATTCAATACATATTAATCTGGATACAATATGTTTTATGTAGGGTGGGTAGGATGAGTTTGTGGAATCCCAGCCAAGTCCCTCACATGTAGAGGAATATTCCCATACACAAGCACTATTTTAATTATGTTTTTAATTATGCTTTCAATAATTCAACATTAATGCTTTTAATTATTAAAAATTTTCTAGTTGTATGTTTATGATTTGTTACATAGCATGATATCTATGGCAGCGGAATGATGTTTGTGATTGGGGACCCACCTATCCCCCCCCCCCATGTACATGTATGTTTCGCTTTCTTTGAAAAAATCATTTTTTGTCCATCTTGTATATGTCTTGTTCTCTTTGTATTATCTGACATTGACATATGTTCCTTTATGTAGTCATCTATTAAGGAAATGGTGCTTGAAGAGCACCAAATCTAGGTTTTGGGTGACACACCTCTCTCCCCCTACGTACATGTATGTTCCGCTTTCTTTGCAAACATCATTTTCCGTCCATGTACTATATGTCTCATTTTATTTGTATTTGCTGACATTGACATATGATACTTTATGCAGGAATCTAGTGAGCTAGTGGTACTTGAAGAGCACCAGATCCAAGTTGTTGGTGAACCACTTCTCCCCCACTAGATACATGTATGTTTTGTTTTCTTTGAAAACATCATTTTTTGTCCATGTAGTATATATGTCTCATTTTATTTTTATTATCTGGAATTGACATATGTTACTTTATGCATACTTCTAGTGAGGCAATGGTGCTTAAAGAGCACCAAATCGAAATTGAGGCTAACCCACCTCTGACCCACCAGCAAGTACGTTTATGTCTCTCTTTCTTTTAATTGTGCTTTTAATGATTGAACATGTAATTTTTTAATTATTTGAAATTTTTTAATTGTATATTTATCCTTTTGTACATAGGAACATGATTTTGACTATGTTGTCCAGCAAGCGACTTTCTTCGCTAATGCATGTAGAAATCCTTTTATCCCATTAAAAGTTGTTCGAACCACTAGTTACACACCTCTTCACGTCCCCCTGGTATATTTATATATTGCTTATCTTGCTTATATTTCTTTTTGTACATGCAAGTATCTTTTTCCTTATTGCCCCCATTGATATGATGACATTGACATCTGTATTATTTTATGAAGCTTGATAGTGAGCAAGTGGTTATTGAAGAGCACCCAATTAGGGTCATCACTCACCCACCTATCCCCCCCACCTCCCCCCCCAAGGTACATGTATGTGTCTCTTTATTTGAAAGCATCATTTGTTCAAATTCCAAACCCTAGTTAATTTTCAATTTGTACTATGTACATGTGTTTCTAGTTCAATCTCATAACTTGTAAAGAGTTCACAAAACCCTAGTTCCATCTCATCATTTCTCAACCCTTGTTATAGCATGAAATTATAGTTCATGAAACCCTAGTTGGTTTTCAATTTGCACATGTACATGTGTTTCTACTTCCATCTCATAACTTCTCAACCCTTGTTATACCATGCAATTTGTAGTTCATGAAACCCTAGTTGGTTTTCAATTTGTACATGTACATGTTTGATCTCATAACTTGTAACCCTAGTTCCATCTCATAACTTCTCATAAAACCAGTCTAATGATATAAACCTAAAGAGGTCATATAAACCTTAGTCCATTTTGCTTGTTATTCATGTATATGTGTTTCAAATTATAAGTCATGCATGCATGTGAACTTCCACTTGTGATCCATGTTCAACCCTATTCAATTTGTTTCATGTATGTCCATAGACTAGGTATATGACTTTTTGGTTTCTACTTAAATGATACTAACCAATCTAATTTGATCTTCAAACATAAAGAGGTCATAAAACCCTAGTTTGTAGTTACATGTCTCAATTTGTGAACTCTACTTTTATTATGCATATTGTTGCCTTATAGTTTAGTATGAGAATAATATATCTTGTGAACCCTACCAACATAGGAACGGTCAAGGGTTTTGCAGAGTTGACCCACCAATGATAGAGTTGCATTGAAGGAAACTAAGTAAAACCCTAGTTTACGAAATCAAAGCACAATGAAGTCATTGGGCATTGAAAACATGAGACAGAGGGCCACCTAGAGGTAATCACATGCCAAGAGACCAATGAAGTCAACGGTTCTTCAATCTGACCTCGAGTTTCCGAGCTATGTCTAGTTGAAAGATGCATGAAAATGTCATGCATAGACACTTGGTGATTTTCAGTCTGAGAGCGAAAATTGCATGTCGTTGGCTCCTGCATGTATGGGAAAGGTCGATATGGGAACCCTACCAACACAACCATGGTCTAGGGTTTTCATGCATTGACCCACCAATTCTAGAGTTACAAGAGTTGACCCAACAATGTAATTAAATGTACATTAATATAAAAAACATAAAAAAAAAGTAAATTTCAACAACTCGAAAGCATGCTATTTTCCAATTTTTATTTGTTGGTGTCTAAAGACACCATGTTGTTCTTGGTGCCTCCAATGTGCCATAGATGGTGTTTGTATCCTAGGCACACGAAATGCTAAACATTAGTACTCTCATAAGAAAATAAAGAGAACCCAATGAAAATGTGCAAACATGATTTATAGATAACTCTGAATAATATTATGTCTATGAATGGTATCCATCAATCACATGTTTATTACATTGGGAATAAAATAAGGGTAAATAATTGAAATTTTGCTTTAGCATGCACTTTAAAGGCTAAAAAATGCACTTGACAATCCAGCCACACTTTGCAATCCAGAAACACCTCACAATGTACTCACTCGAGTAGGCCATCCGGATCATCTCTACTCCCTATGGTGTCCATCAATATTTCATGCTCTATATGAGGTAGCAAATATCATACACGTGACCTATTTTTGCACAAAAGTGTGTGCAACTTGATGTTTATACCAACTACTAGGTTGGTGAAGTGGTATACAATAGCTCCTGGTCTATAATCCTGATATACATACACACCCTTCCTTTTTTGTTGTATTTCTAGTGTAAAGTACTCCCCTTTTACAACCATTGACCTATTTGGGAATTCAATATTTTCATCATTTGTAATAGGTTCAAGAATGGTTTGTTTCCCCTCTAAGCAACATGCCAACCAATATTCAAAATTTCATTCAGTATTTTATGGGGAAACCACTGCATATATCTGACCTGTGAAAGGAAATAGGTTGAGTTAACAATACATAAATTAAATTTATAATTTAGATACTACTAATTTACTTTTTTGTACCTGCTTGTATGAGATCTGATATGTGATCATAGTCTATAGAAATGTGTGTCTGATAATCTTCCAAATGATCTATTTCATTAACCCCCTTGAAATCAGTTCCAAGTGTCACTCAATCCCATGTATCAACTGTATCTGTATAGTCACAATCATCCCATTTATCAATGCTATAGGAACTGCAAAAGAAAGCCTTCAATCTTGTCCAAATTTGTAGGGCCGAGTTGTCTAAGCTTCTAATTGAATGAAACTGTCAAGTTCCATGCACTGTTTTCACCCGATGTGTTTGGGATCATTCCACATTGGTCACCTCCCATAATATTCTTCGCGCTAGGTGTTTCCTTGTCGGTTGTTCTCCCATGACAGATGCACACCATTTCACTATAGATACAGTGTCTTGAATGCGAGCACCTGTAAACTTCATCTCTTCCCTTCGAAGGGAAATTCTTATGCATGCACTAGCACCATCGTGCTCTCCTTTTCCATGACCAGTTTCAAATTAGTTCCATATGTGAGGCACCTTGTATTTTAAGTGCAACAAACACAACCATTGAAATACACGTGCATTCTTGAACTATCTAGCACAACCATCTGACCAAATTAAATGACGATAAAATGGTATATCGATAGCTATCACATGATCATAGAATAATTTAAAGAAATTTTGCATGTAATGGATGTCATGGGCCCGATCATTACTTATGTGGAAGTGACTTTCTTTCAGTATCACACATTTTTCTTCATTACTATCTAGCCCATGTCGATACGTGATATGGACCATTATGCAGACCTACTCTGAGTGATAGTATTGACTTTGTATTTCATTTTGTGGTTGCAGGGTGTAATTTTCCACAAATTCAACCACTAATAGTATTTTTCCGAGAGGGAAGGTGTCCCAACATATTTTGAATCGCTCATCTTACCACCGTGCCATATCGACATGTTGAATGTACTGTTGGATATTTCCACGAAACTATGAAATAAAATCACATACTTGAACCTAGTGTAAAAAAATAAAGAGTGTTAAAAAACAACATAAAATTGCGTACATGTAGTCACCAACTTAATGTACATTAAGTCACCAATTTAATATTCCTTCTTTCTTTTCCATCATGTAGCTGATATGTCTCGTACTGATAGTTCTGCTTCTCAACAATTGCATTCCCGAATGCTTGATATTCACTCTCATGGATACAATAAAACAATAATGATAGCCCTCCACAAATGTTGAAAGAACCCTCAACACATTTCTTTAAGTAATGTGTCTTCCCATCTTGCCTCAGACACATCATGCTATGGATGAAATCTCTAGATGGCATTGGCGGTATTGTACTTGAGCATTCTTGCAGATGGTTAGGATGCAAAAAATGACATATATGTGCAAATGTATGATAATATAAATCAAACTCTATGTGGTATCTACAACAACAAGTGTTCTAGATAGTATTGATTCTAACATACCAAGGCTTCCATTTTTCAAAATATCTTTTCCTGAGACTTAGTTCTGCGTGGGAAAATTTAAACATCTCAAACAATTGAGTTTGTGTCATGTCAAGATAATGTTTAATATGAGGCTCATTGTTTATAGACCAACATAGATCCAAATCCCAGGCTCTATCAAGCGCCGAGAGGGATCAAATCTTTGGAGGTACAGACCTCTTCTTAAGTATTGCACTCAACTATCAGCTTTAATGTGATTCAGACAAAAAGGCACATTTTTTTATTTAAGGTCCACAAATAAAATTTTTATTATTAATATTTAATACTATTTATGGTTGCATATAATATTTTTTATTTTGTTAGGAAAAAACATTAAAACATCTCCCCCATACATAGTTTTAAAACCATGTGCAAGGCCCTCCTAAAATCATGGGTTGTTTAGGAGGCCTTGCACATGGTATTAAAACCATTTGCAACTACCTCCTAAACCATGTACAACAAAACCATGGGTTGTTTAGGAGGCCTTGCACATGGCTTTAAAACCATTTGTAAGGCCCTCCTAAACCATGTACAATAAAACCATGGGTTTTTAAGAGTCCTTGCACATGGTTTTAAAACCATGTGCATGACCAACATTTTTTTTGTGGATAATTCAATTTTTTATTTTTATTATTTTTTATTATTTTGTTAAGTAAAAACATTACAACATCTCCCCTATATTGTGTTGTTTTTCTCACGGACATTTTTTTTATGGCAGATAATTAAATTTTTTATTTTTTATTTATTATTTTGTTAGCTAGGAACATTACAACATCTCACCCATATTAGATTGTTTTTGTGGCCGACATTTATTTTGGAAGATAATTAAATTTTTTTTTTTTTTATAGCCGACATCTATGTAACGTTACGTAACATTACAACGTTACGTAACGTTACAATGTTACATAAAGTTACAAGATCTCCCCCATACTGGGCTGTAGAGCGCCTCTCGGCGCAAAAACCTACAGTTTTTTAATACATCCTTTGTGTTAGAAGAAGGCCTAGTGTTATCGTGCCAAAACGTGTGCACTAGTCCCTTCACTACTTCAACTAACTTCATGTATTTGCGGGGAAACCTACTGCTAAATTCCCATAATGTTTCCATTTGTCCCTCTACATCAATGTTGTCTATTCTTACTGAATATTTTGTAAGTGTATTTGGATGTAAAGACACAATTTGTGATGTGCATTTAAGTAAACGACATTGTATTGTGGATCTACATACAATTGATTTAGCCAATACGCGGCGAGCCACATTAAAGTCCTGTGAATGTGCTTGTTTACCAATCAATGTGAATGTAGCAGTAAGAGATTTAATAATGTGATTACTTGATTCGATATTCTTCAATGTTCTTATGCCTAAATTTCTTCTAACAGTTTCCATATTTCTATATTTAAGCAAAGCTAAAAACAATTGCCATTTACTGGCTTCGAATTTGTTATCAAAATATTGTTTCATTATTTGAGAACAATGATGAAGGATAGTGCGTTTAGCCACCTTACCTTCCATGTAAGTCAATTTTCTCTCATCCATTTGTATGCATTTAGGAGTTCTTTTTCATTTTGATGCAAGATTTCTTACCATTTGAAATGTTGGAGTGATGTTTACATCCACTATTGGCTGACAACTTCGATTAGGAGATTGAACTACCTGGCATGGTTGTTTCCAAGTCACATTTTCATTGTGAGTAACATAATTATTGAACTCTTCACAAGATTTTATGTTTAATAATGGATCAATAATATCGTCTCCCTTATAACCAGCTTCCTTTAATGTTGCAATATCTTCCTCAGCCTCTACGTTACGTATTTGTTGAGAGGGAATGGGAACTATTTGCTCATCCAATAAATGCCAAGGATTTATTGAATCTTCCCTTTTTTCTTTTTTATTCTCAGCTTCTTCCAGTGTAATCACCTTCCTTGCTGACTTTTGACCTCTATTACGTACATTCCCCATTGAAATCCACCCAAACTTGTACAAAAACCTATGGATTTATGTAAGTAATTATTAAATTGTAGGTTGAATAGTTCTCTATGTGTGGGTTTAGAAAAATTATGTCTTTTGCTATAATAAACCTAGCCCATAGCATGTAACCCAACATTTTTTATATAACACATATCGCATATGCGATATAATGCATGTCCATTTTATTGCATATGCGCTATATCGCATATGCGATATGGATACTACTTTTTTACTTAATGGGAATTTTGTATTACATGATTGCCAAATTGCATATGTGATATATCACATATGCGATTTAGTACATATCAAATATTAAACTTGACTTATCCATGCTTGGATACTAGTTACCCATTCACGGGCTACCATATATATATATATATATATATTTGTTTATTTTTAATTTTGAATGACCGTCATAGAATCAATCTCTACAGTCCTAGTGCATAGATGAAAAAACATAGGTCGTATTCCACCCCAAATCTCAAATAAAATTGTCTATGGACTTAAATATGTTAAACATCTATAACCTTATAATGGACCCCATACCAATGGTTAAGACCTCCAGACCTATCCTTGGACCATGGTAATGTCTATAGAACTATCTCTTGTCTGAAAATAATCATAATGGTTCCTATATGACCATGGTCAATGCCTCCTCAACAATCTTTAGTGCATAAAATAGACTAATGGCACATATATCCCATATTAAGGCTAAATATCCCCTTTAAAGGGAATGTGTAGTCATTTAAGACTTGTTTATGTTACACTATTGTCTCATTACCATGGTTAAGACCCTGACACCCATCCTTAGCGCATAAAACCTCATAATGACACCCATATCCCACTAAAGGAAAAATATTTCATCTATAAGGCATGTGTGTTGATTTAGGGACTTATTGTATACTCTTCCATGACTATAGTAAATGTCCAGAGACCCATCCCTCCCATCCAAAAACCTATAATGGAACCCTTATCCCATTATAATACCATTTAGAATCCCAATATTCCATCCAAACGGTCTATGGGGTGGCTCATGGCCCAACATTACATTGGTTAATAGGGGGGTAAGTCAAAGGAGGGAGAGGAAGCTATAGATGGAATCATGGGAGGGAGGGATAGATAGGGACATATATGGGGGGTATGAAGGGAGTAGAAATATAAGGGGAAGG
>LPNX011132938.1:0-18180 GCA_001517045.1 Pseudotsuga menziesii
CGACATTACATTTCAATTGGCAATACAATATTGCACTTGATCAAATAACAATTTAATTAATCTATGTAATTTTTGCAATTAAAATCCCAAATTTCAAACTTCAACATTCCATACATTCATTTACATTATATTGATGAATGCAATGGTTAGCAACATATTGACGATTTATTAAAACAATGGTAATGTTGCAACCTCACATTTCTAAGGAATACTATCAAATTGCCACAATCCCACATGCTTACATCATTTTATTATAATTATCATGCTTTTTTCGGTAATTATTTAAATGTATAATTGCAAGAAATTGCATTAAAAAACACAAACATATTAAATCGTAACCATTCAGGTATGTCGCAATACAACATAACCTTTTATAAATTTGACTATGTGACAAAAACCAATAAGGACTCGGTGAATATTGTAATCCTTCACACCCCTTCATGTGTAACATCCCTCGCCACCTCAACCTAGAACTCAGAGTGTAAGTAAACATCATTGTAAGTATCAACTCTAAAACTCTGTTAAGTTATGGTTATAATTGATAGGGTTAACAACTGAAAGCTTTGAATGACTAAAACGACATTTGGCGATGAACCCACTAGGGGGAAAGGGCTTTCCGGAAAAGGGGAACCGAGAAGCTCATTGAATGATTGTTGTGTGCTTGTAAATGCTAAGTGAATAGAGAGTAGTGTTTGATGACTAGCATGACAGTCTTTGGTATCTATAGTGGATTCGATTAAGAAAAACAATGCTTTAATTATTAAGGGAACAAGGGGACCATGCAATGGCTGGAGTATGGGAGTTAACTCTTATATTAATTTATACAATGACAATTTCCCTATACTAAGCAGGTTGACAAATGGTACCAAAGGATAAAGAGAAATAGACACTTACTGGTAATTATAGAGGAAAAGGTTAATATAGTTAGCCGGAGTTAATATGACTAAAGGGACAAGTTAATAATTAAAAAGGGTATAAAACCTTTTTCCTTAACCTTGATACGATCCTAATGCCTTATGTATGTTAATAATACTCTGAAATAATTTAAGGCTAATGTCTCTTATGACATTTTACTCATTAAAAGATATGACATCCTATAAATATTTTAAAAAAAGTGATGACACTTTGGAATACATTTATAAGAAAAGCATTTTTAATGCACCACCGTCATTAAAGATATTAATTGGCATTAATATTAAAAGGATAATGTGTTAATGCCTAGTTTTCATAAGAAAGCTCCATCCTATCAAAAATGAGGATGTCCCACTTTTTCCCAAGCACTATCCACATTTAAAAAGGGTTAATATAGTTAAATGGAAAAGGCAGTAGGAAAAAGCTAAGACGAATAATTAGAAAGGTTAAAAAAAATACTAAAAGTGAAGTAGTTTCTGAGTTATGAATTCATTTTTTAAGGCAATATTGTTTATCCCACATGCATGGGGAGAGAAGAAATTAAGAACTCTATGACCTTTTAAGGAGGTGAAATACAAGTTGGTTGTGGGGAAGCCTCTTGGAAATTACCGAGACTTGCAAGGAGCCACCGGTGAAGGCGGGGAACCAAATCCGAGGAGCAAAATCCAAGAACGTAGTAAGACCTGCACATTGCTTGTTGAATGTTTTCTTTTGAATGTTTTTGTGTGGCTGCATTTTTATTGATATCCTTGTGGTTGTATGGATAGCTTTTTTTGCCATCGTGATATGCTGGTGATGTTTTTTCTTTATTATTTTATGAAGTTGCATGTGAAATCGTGGTATTGGGATTCCTATCCTGGTATGCGGAGATATGTGTTATCATTTTCATGAGCTACATGTAAAATCACAGTCTTGGGTTACCTGTCCTGGTATGCCGGTTTTTGCGTAGGATGTTTCTGTTGCTAAGGTAAAATCGTAGATTGTTTGATGGGTTGGATGTGATATCTTGAATCAAATGCCCATCTTTTTTTTGTGATGTTTGTCGCTTATGGGGTTGCTCTTAGAGACAACAAAGCTCTTATGATGGTCTCAAAAGCAGATAGTCAGACTGTGAAAATAACCAAAGGGAAATAACCCACTTTGAGTAAGACCACTTTTGTTTTCCAATGAGCAGCATAGATGTTCTGCTCGTCGAAATAACCTACCCACCCCTAATAGTAGATTATCTTCCCGTTAGAAACAAAAAAACTTATGCCCTTGGCTTACACCTATTCTTTACCATCAATTTGAGTTACTTCAGCACATTTCTTTCATTATAGGCGTAACCCTAGAGAACCCTAAATTTTTTCCCTCGTGAGTATAAGTGTGTTGGGCTATTCTATAAATGGTTGCATATAAATCAAGCCACTATTTTTGCCAAAGAAGAATCCCAACAACCCATATAACAAACTTAGGCATACAGATCTTAGGTCAAGGTCAAGGAACGATCGATATAACAAAACCCTCTGCATCATGCATTTATATATATACTGTTGAGGGTACAACTCATCTATATCTGAAAACCAGAATAGAAAACCAAGTGATTACAGGCTTCCACACGTGATACCCAACTGGATCGTCCCCAAATTTAGAACTCTACAAATTTAATGGCAAGCCAGGAGATCATCTATGCGAGGAAATTTAAAGGACAATTTCCACGAGTTAAAAAGAAATGTAGTCCCCACGAAAACCTCATAAATCTGACAGAAGGAGGGAGGTCATGATTTTTGAACTTATTGGCTGAGTTTTTTATTATGTCATACTACGTTAGCTGTTCGGCATTTTCAAATATTGTTGTGACTAGTTGGATATGTTTATGAATTGTATACATATGTCTACCTTTTAACAAAAGGTTTCCCTTTATTTTATTTTTACAAATACATCTATTCTATTTTTGTGAAAATTATATATATTGGATTTGATTCCTTCACATATATGTCCATTTGTATGTGAAATGAATACTTAATGCCAAAATGAACAGATCTAGGAAAGTGCATTGCTGGTTATAAGCTAAAATTGAAATCGCTAACCTAGATGTATAATTATCCTGTACACTTTATGTTTTGTATTCTTTGATCACGAGATCATCTGCGCAATAGTATCTTTAAACGGTAATCCTTTTAACTAAAATATTCTGGAAATTAATAAGATTTAGTTCTGGAATGGAAAAATACTGTGAGATAAGGATGTTTTAATTATGTACAGTACAGAGTAAAGTCACCCGATTGGGTAGCAGGTTAGCATTGTGTTGATAAACGGTGTGGTCGAACCGTGGAACATGTTGAGAGAACTTGGGAATGTTTTCCCCTTACCTTAGTGGGTTGGTCGCCCAAGCTCGGGGGTGACTCTAGGTGGAATAATGCACGCCAGATAGAGTCAGTTGGTTCGGTGGAAAGTTGAAGTGAAGCTTTCAGTCAGATCAATATTTAACTTAGAAAACAAAGTTTTGATTGCTAATTGTTAGTGTTAGTCATTAAATTTACTAGCTACATTAATAAAATGAGTAAAATCCATGACATGTTTAGTGGCATTTATATTTCCTCTTTAAATAGTTTAATATTTTAAAAGGTAAATTATGAGCGCAAGGTGTTGCAACGAGGATGCATATGATGATAGTATGGTATGGCACCATACAGTGTATATGTATTCGATTATGCAATAGATTATGTTCTTTTATTCATCGGACTATAACTGTCTAACCTAGTTGTTTTCTTAGCAGCTGCCGTGGGAATTATTGTCCCTTCGCCTAATGCTTGTGCTTGAAAGTGTAAACAAATACTATAAGATTGGCATTATGGTTTTTATTCATGCATAATTTGAAACTTGTTTATATAGTATTGTTTCATTCTAGGGACTATTATGTGAGCAAGACATTGTACCTGTCATGCCTTTGTTAACTATGTCTATTGAATAACTTATGAATTGAGAAAGATATCCTAATTCTCGGTGTATAGAATTAATGAAGTGCTTACAGGACAAATAGTTGAGTCATCCTGCAAGCAATGGTCTCAAGGTAAACATAAATGAACTCAAGATAATTATAAATGAGCATAACCTTTATGCACTTGTATATGTTTCCTATATAGCCTCATTATAAAGTAAGTGGCACGTGGATGTATTGATAATAACCTCCTAGTTTTCTTTGTTTGTATTATGAATTGTCCTTTACGACTTAAGTTTGTTTAGGAGGATGGAAATATGGCATAAGGATCTAAGGGAAAAATAAAGAGACAAGAAGATGTATGTTATATTGATTCCCCATCGAATTGCTTATGGATAACAAACAGAAAATGACCTATTTAGGTATAATTAAATATCCTCGATAAAAGTATAAAGTTACTTGTTTTCCTTCTAGGATTTTATCCCAGTTTATTTGGCGATGTTACATTTTGTGTGTCCTTGATGAGGTCATCTTATCGGTATATTATTTTTATGTTCTCATGGTGAGAAGGTCTTCTTTGAATAAATTGAATCTAAGGAGGAAGATTTGTTTTTTAATCTTTGTAAGATGATAGATAGTCTAAATAGGTGAAGGGATAGAGTTATTATTAAAAGGCTCTCTCTTTGATAATTATTACAAAATATGGATCTTAGGAATAAATGGAATTACTGATATTATTACTAGAAATGGAAAGGCTGATTTATATTCTAATGTTCTTTATATTCATTACCCAAGTACCGAAGAGTAGTGGTAACATTTATTTAAAAGATAATTAATAAAGGAAAAAAAAAATTTTCTACCACTTTTGGATGCGTTACATCATGTATGTTTAAATGAAACAACCACATTTTAAAAAAATAAACTCAATCCTTCTAGATACATAATTCATGAAATAACAGTGACATTGTACAACATAACCATGAACGAATGTCATAAGACACCATAAGAACCAATGAACATCATAATCCAAGATAACCCTTCATCAATTTCAGAATGCAAAAAAAACATTCAAAATAAAACTAAACCCAACTACTACAGAACAATTTTATTGATGGCATAATGTAACAAAATACAACAACCAACATTACCGTATTGCAACATGACCATAGAGCAATGTCACAATTCAACTTAATGCTCACTCACTATGATAATCCAACATAGCACTTCATAAATTAAATATATATTTGACTTATTAAATTACTTTTGATATCGTAATGCAATCAACCACATTAATGAACATAACAATAATACAATATATTCATAGAGAAATGACGCAATCGAACATAACCCTTCATTTATGTCAAAACAAAATAAACGATTGAAAATATGACTATACCTAATCATTGTGCAGCATTACAATGACTTAAATAATGTCACATAAGCACATTACGGAACATAGCCATAATGCAACATGGCAATTAGAGAACTTTTGCACTATTAGAATCTTATAAAACCTTTTGACGACATATTAAATTTTGATTTTAAATGATAACGTTGCACTGTGACATTTCCAATGACGATTATCATAACCCTTTGGAAACCTCCTACATACTATTTGAATGCTTTCATTCCCCAATGTATTTGTCAAATTATGAAATTAAACAAAGGCTATGTGACATTCACACAGTTTGCAAGGATTTGTCATCACATATCCGTATGTCTTGCAACACAATACATACTATAAACAAAAAACATTGTTTATTTCGCAATTGTGACGTTGATCATCTACATTCTAATAATACTAAACATATGTTGACTTGGTACATCAATAATATGGTAAGGAACCTTATGGATAGGTTACATTATGAATTTGTGATCATATAGATTATTAAGTGTGTTTATAGCATGTGAATTAAATACCTTCTTCTTAATTACCATATTATTATAAACATATTAATTATATATTATTATTTCCATTAAAATCATGTTATTATTTTATTATTACTTTAATACAATTATTTTAACTAAATACTATATTTTATTACTTTAACATCAATATTTTAACTAATAACCATATTTTGACAATAAAATAATAAAATACATTATATTATTAAATATTAATATTTTCTTTGTACTAATGTTATTTTTTATTATTATAATTGTTTGACATTCACAATACAATATTATAATATAGTACTATTAATGTATAACATACTCATTTTTTCTGGTGAGGAGCTCAAGGCCAAGGCCCCACGAGTAAAAAAAAAAAAAACCCTGTAATTAATACTATCTAAGTTCCTAAGTTGAATAGTTAGGAAACTTAAGACATCGACATAGCTTAACGACTAACAACTAAGCCACAGGGGCTAAAAACGAACAGTTAAAAGAGCCACAATTGATACCTTAGTCACACGTATCATTGGGCTATGGCAGTGCTAGAAATAAGGTTCACTCCATTAAAGATTCCTACTACACTGAGACAATCCCAACTAGGATAGTGAAGCCTAGTTATTTAAAACTAATTGTGGTCAAGCCACGATAGAGGAGATCACAATTATATAACTCCAATGAGAAAAAAAATATATAATAAGTCGATGAAAGAAAAAGGATTCCTCGACAGAAGATAAATGGTATATAAAATACATGGACTATCATTATAAGGAAAATAATGATAGATTTCACTCTTTATAAAGACACGGATGGTTATGAAAAGGAAACCATATATTACATTATTTATTTAATTAAAGTCCTTTTGTAAAAAGGCATGAATAATCATCATTTAAAATCCATCATGAGAAAAGATAAAAAAAATAAGGGATTATTAATATATGATAGAATGATGGATTAGGGTTATTTTTTGACTTGGACTATATTAATTATTTATAAAAATTTGCATGAACTATTAGTTTGTGAAATCGATAGACTTAGGTCTTTAAAAGGACACTGATTACTATGTAAGATGATAATTTTAAGTAAGACGGGGAGTATGATGTGAATCCTAGCACAAGGAAAATACTTTGGTGAAGTGAGAAGATTATTCTTCTGTCCGACACACATGCCGAGGAGGTGGTTTTCTGACCGCTGAGTAAGAGGAGGAAGGCCACGGCAAAAATAAAGGCAGAGGTGGTGGTCTAACAACTGATTAAGGGGAGACAGGCTTCGGCAAAAAGGATGGCAGAAACATTGCCTTGAAAGTCGGGAAGCTGGGTGCACCTCAGGGAAATGACCATTCCTCTTTTTTCCATTTAATAGGCTGCGATTTTGTGGAAATGGGGCGGCCTCTCCTTAGTCTATAGGGAGGGTAGTCATTGTCTATAAAGAGGATATCAGTCGAGGATACAAAAAAATTCCTTGGGGGGAGGAGTCTTCAGCAGCATTTCGAACCAGCGCTCTCTGTACAGGAATTCGGGGAGGATGGATCGTATGAGAAGTTTAACCACGGTCAAATCGGTGAGTACATTTTTCTCTTTTGGAAATATTCATTCTAGATGTTCTAAAAACCTCATTCATGGATCGGTCTTAGGGAAGTCGCTGTAGGCGATCCACCTTGGTAGCGCTTGCTTGTTAGTCTGGTGTTCGTATTTTTCTAGAAGCAGCTTGTTAGTTCGTACAGCTGCGCGCTTTGTGATCTAACCCACTGTGCATTGCTGAGTGGACCATTCCTTAGTCTGTAGGTGTGAGACATGATTGTGTTGTGTTTGCGTTGTGCTGATTTGATGCACGCCTCGATCTGTATGATGGGTGGCGAACATTTTAGGTGCATATCTTTGTAAGAGGACGCCTATGTTGTCTACTCTCGTGGTCATAGTGAGGAAAGATACATAATCGATTTCGGTGGCATTTTGATCCAGGATTTGGAATAGACCCATGCACTTTCATCCATTTGCCATAGTTCCTCACGATCTGAGGGAACACGCCAGCGATTTTTAATGAGTCCATTCTCTGAGCATCTGATTAGATTCGTTTTGCCCTTTACATCTACATGTTGGTATTTATATCCAAGCATATGGTGGTGTCAAATATTGCAGATCGTGTAAAGAGAAACCCTGCAACGTTTTTTTTCCCAAGTCCCATCAAGCCCGACGTTTTGACCCCCGGCCATAAATATTTTATCACCCCGCAAATCTATGGGCATGATATTCTGTAATTAACAAGATGACCAGAGTTTGATCACAGTAATTTGGGTAACCTTTAGTGCGCCCACACGATTGGAGTGTTGCTTTAGATATCAACCTCAAGGCGATTGGAAGTCTCGCTGTCTCTCTGCGTAGGGTGTTTTTGGCAAACAAGAAATAAGAAGTGCAGATGCCTTTGATACAAAGAAACTCTCTACCACTGTTTGGTCCTCTTTCTTTTCCTTCATTATCTATACTCACCTAACCAATTCGCTGAGCCAAACGCATCTTCCCACTCGCCAACAAACGTTATAAATGATGTCCACATCGAGGTAAATCCAAAACAGTGTTTGAATTTATAGTCAAATATACATTAAATAAAGCACCACCAATGCTTGCGAATACGTTTCAAATATTTATTTGATATTTAATTATATACTGCATAAAGTACCACTCATGCTTACATGCGCATTTCAGATAATTATTCACGAATGGCCACTGCCAACAGAACGCATCTCTACTTTAAATTATTTTATTAGTTGTGCAAACAGTTCTGCCTGCTTTTTGTGTGTATGCGTCGGATTTCACAGCGTGGATCGGTAAGTGTGTGGTAGAATGTGTTAGATCCAGTCTTAACTGTTGTTGGTTACAGAGTGTGGAAGGTAGGGCTTATCTTGTTGGTGCTGAACTGTGTTTACTTCCATATTATGCAGTGCTTGTTTTGGTTTTAGATGCATAGCCTGAATTGGTAGGGTTTGCAGTTACATACTCGCTCAGATTTGCATTTTCTTTTGATATTGAAGTGCCTAAATGAAATAAACCCCCATGTCTACCGATGCCATCGTAAAAACCCAATCAAATGGGGATTAAAGTATTCAAATTAAAATATATATATATATTGATACGAATATGGGGAGGGGTACTCCAAAGTGTTGTGACAATCAAGTCCATCCTTGTTTCCAAGTAAGGAAAAGCAGCCCTAGCACTCGCTAGGATTAAATAATTGCTTAACAGTAAAAAAAATACTACAATTGTTTTCAATGTAATTAAGCAGAGTTAAGCTCCTTGTCAAAACAAAATTGGGAATAGTTGGAAATGCTCGAGGAGAGAGGAACACTGAGAATTAGAAGAAAGCATGGAAAGCAATGATGATGTGAAATTGTAATTCTTTTACAGATTGAATATTACATAAACAGGTTTGGTGGACGTAACCCACGGATTGGGTGAACCACGTACATTTGTGTCTGTCTCATTTTCATGTGTATGAATGTTTTAATTTCCTCATGTTATTTCGTACTTATGATGTCCTTCTACAAAATGGATTTTGTGTTGTAAAGGATTAACGAAAGAATGATGGTGTTATCCCAATTTTTTCTTGTAACTTAGTAGGTCTTATGATGATGAGATGTTGGTGGTAATGAATAATATCTTCGGGGATTTACCTTCAAGAAAATAGTTGTCAAGGGGACTATAATGTTGTACCCTTGAAGGTTGTATTATCTGCTATTTTTTTGGAAAAAAATGCATCTTACACGATCCATTATTTAAAACAAACCATCATTAGTCCGTCGAATCAATCATCCTTGTTTAAAAGGTCAATCATCTTTGTTTAAAAGGTCAATAGCCCAAAATTAGATATCTTGAGGGTGGATACATGGTGGCTAACGATTTACCGATAATTAATTAATTAATACATTAAGAGAAATACATAATGTTAGTCGAAGGATTAGTAGAACATTGGAGCATTTAATAATGACGGGTTAATTACTGTACCTAAGTATTCTTCCAATGAGAGGACTACTTAAAGATATGAGCAGTAGTAGGAAAATAGCATGTTGGTTTATGTTATCAACAACAATCTTAGTAAAATTGGATGCAAATTTCGTGTTCGGTTTCTGCATAAAGAATGGATGTATATTGTATAATGATTGTTTTACTGTAAGAGAAATTTTGACTTTATTTGATTGGACATTATTCATCAAATCACCTTGTAAAATATCTACCACTAACATGATCGACTCATTGTGTGGTGATAGCGAAACAATGCAAAAAGAAAAGAAAAGAAAAAAACAAAAAAATTTGCACACAATGACATTGAGGTACAAGAGGTACATTACATATGGTATCAGAGCAAGAGTTGAAACACTTGGGCCTAATTGGGCTCAAAAATTTTCCACACATTTTTCTTTGGAACTACATGTTTACTGACCTTGGAGTTGTGCAGGGGAGGCGGGAACATTGGCCTGAAAAATTACAACAAAGATGACCCAATACCTTGTCAGCTCAATGTGAGACCCAAGCATGTAAGTACAGAGGTATCTGGTTATTCCCTTGATCATGTACGAATATGTTTACAACTAGCTTAGACGATTACTTCATCTCTATTTTTGGGTTGCCCCAATAGACCTTAAAGAGGTATAGAAGTCTTCTTGGTCAAACTCATGGTCGTCGAAAGTTCTATAATAGTTTCTATTATAATAGTGATGTCGGATTTGAGATTCATAGTTGAATTGGTTGTAATTGAAGTAATATGTGTGGAAAAATTGTGATAGGTTACACAGTAAATAATGTTGTCAGAAAATAGCATTAAAAGGGTTACCTAATTTGTAAAGAGCTAATGCTGATTGAATTTTGATTGTAAGTCTTCCCTACTTGATTAGGGGTTCATTAATTGAGAATGTAAGTGGCTCATCAGAATATACTTCAAGTCTTAGAGGTATCAGGTTGGGGGAATTAAAGTATAGATACATAACCCACATACATAACTCACCTGAGTCCCTTGAGGATAGCAAGGAAACTATTAAAATGGAAACCTGATGAGATGATTTCTTAGGAGTAATTGTATGAGATTAGCTGCAAAAATATCACACATAGTAAAAAGGGATTTAAAGCATCAGTTAAGAAATGTTAAAAGCATATGTTGTACTGTCAAGTACAAAATTTATTAAATAAATGTTAGGAATACTAACATAGAAGCACCTCTTTACACTTGGGGTTGCATGCGAAACCATGAACAAATAAATTCCACAAAGGCATGTGGATGTTCTACTCATCGTAACATGATGGGTGGTTTGATGACAACCGAGTCACACATCTGAACTAGGTTTATTTGTACATTGAAAGGTTTGTGAACCCTTTGTAATTCTCCTTGGGCATTAGCACTATTGAATAATTGTTTTGTTATCTAAATCATCGTGTATTGAAACTGAATGCCGTGAATCCTCCAAAAACCTTGCATTCAATCATTTGTCTCCTTTCTGAGTTTATTGCCCATTGAAATTTGTTGGATAACTTTTGGAATTGCTACTGATATATGAAATCCATTTGACCTTGTGGATGAGTATTGAGATCAGAATCCTTATTTGGTTTCCAAATTTAATCAGGTATCAATTCTAAACTTGGTTGCTAAAATTATATTAATTGAAATCTGAATTATGGATGAGTTTTCTTTTGACACTTAATCTCCTCCCTTGCGATGTGAATATTAAGGATCTGATTGAAAGCTGAAAGAATGCTTGACACATTTCTCCACCTAGTAGTAAAATGGAGGATTGAAAGTTAATAATGATTTTTGTGGTAAAAAATCCAGAAATAGAGATATTGAAGTTTTGTGTTTCTAAAACCTATTGCTTAAGTGACAAATATAAATGCAAGTCCCACAGTACCTCTTTCAAATCCTGACATTGTTGGATTGTGCATTGAAAAAATCCTTAAAGAGACAGATTGGCGAATGTACATCTCGATCTATGTTGATCTTGCTAGGGATATTTTGGAGATTGGTGAATGATGTTTTACATACTGAAAAGTTTTTGTATAGTTACAAGTACCAGCGTCATAATTGCTAAAGTTGTGCTCTTATATTGTGAATGTTCTAGGATTGGGCCATTGTGCTTGGATTTGAGTTTTGATCTTGAACTGTCTTGTGTTTTGATTATCCCATGGATGGTACTTTCATTTTTGCGTAGTGATCTAGTAGAAAAATAGACTATTTGTTGGATTACTATCATATGTCTAATTGTAAATTATAGCAAGAACCCTAGAATTGGTTCTAGTGCTAGGTTGAAGGATCTTGTTGGTAATCTTGTGATTTAAAAAAAAAAAAAACCATTAAGAAGTTGATAACATTATTGTTGCTTGGATGATGTCAAGATTGGCATTTTAAGAGCCTATATGGATTTGATTATCTAAATATATTGATGTTAAAAAAATAAATGAGTTGATGAATGCTGTATAATGTTACATGCTAACATGGCAGGATAGGCCAGGAACACTATCGGCTGGAGCCGACCGTTAGAAAATATTTGTTGCCATAGATAAGGAGGTTAAGTATGGGTATTGTTTTACTTAATATAATTGTCGAACCTCGATTTTTCCTTTATAAACAAGGGCTAACTGTAGAGGATGTTGTTGCATACTAACATTGCAGGCTTCACCGAGATTATGACCATTGCTACATCGAAGTACATTATGGTATATAAATCTGCCTGTGTATGTAAGTTACGCTCAATTGCTCAGAAAAGGAGTAATAAGTAATTCTTGTTTTGTTTACAAGGATATGTAACTCGTGAATGACGATTAAAAATTGATGCAAAGTATGAAACTCTCATAACTTGATTATTGGCATTTTTGAATGCTTCGACTGACCATGTAAGTTGAATTATGAATCGGGACAATGACAATAAAGTCATGCAGGCACCATGGAATGTGTGTTACAACAATCAATGTTAAAGTTTATACAAAAAACCTTTTGGATGCCGTGGGAGCACCGTGGTGTTAGGCAAGTGATTGCCGCGTGAGCACACTGGTGTTAGGCATACATGCTGCAGGAGCACAATGGTGTTAGGCAAGTGATTGCCGTGTGAGCACACTAGCGTTAGGCATACATGCTGCGGGCGCACAATGGTGTTAGGCAAGCGATTGCCGCATGAGCACATTGGTGTTAGGCATGGGGTGTGGCAAAAGACCTAGGCAAAAATTTTGGACATCTGGAAAGACAGGACGCTGTCTGATGTCGCTGAGGAAGGTAACCTCAGAATTATTGTAAGTCCACACCAAAAAAGGAAAAAGAAACTCAAGGGAGTTTGGAAAAAAAAAAAACATAACGAACGTAAAAAACATGTTAAATGACCTTTCCAAAACACTGTTACATTGCTTAATGTGAAAAATGGTTCCTCAGGTAGAGGGCGACCTAATTGACCAAATGTTGGAGATAAAACCAACAGGAAAGGGTAGTAATCATGTTGTATTTGCATTATGGAAATGATTGATATTATGGCATAAAAAAAAAACGTTAGAAAATTGTAGAGTATTACAATGCAAAAGAATCTATGGCATATGTTTTGTTGAATTACAATTTTGTACATGTTGTACTGAAGAAATGGTGGGCTAGACCCAAAACTTGCTGCAGGAAAACTGCAGGTCTTGAACGATGGGAAACTTAAGAAGAGGTCCGGAAAGGTCAGAACATGAAAGGCGTAGCAAGAAAAGATGACTCATGAGGAGAAGAAGACTAGCTGAAGTCATGAACACCGATGACGGTGTTGTTCTTAAGGGGAGGAGGATGTAATTTCCCCCTTTGTATACCCTGAATATGTGTCTTGATGAATGTATAACATTATCATTTTTTCTGGTGAGGAGCTCAAGGCCAAGGCCCCACCAGTAAAAAAAAAAAAACCCTGGAATTAATACTATCTAAGTTCCTAAGTTGAATAGTTAGGAAACTTAAGACATCGACATAGCTTAACGACTAACAACTAAGCCACAGGGGCTAAAAACGAACAGTTAAAAGAGCCACAATTGATACCTTAGTCACACGTATCATTGGGCTATGGCAGTGCTAGAAATAAGGTTCACTCCATTAAAGATTCCTACTACACCGAGACAATCCCAACTAGGATAGCGAAGCCTAGTTATTTAAAACTAATTGTGGTCAAACCATGATAGAGGAGATCACAATTATATAACTCCAATGAGAAAAAAAAATATAATAAGTCGATGAAAGAAAAAGGATTCCTCGACAGAAGATAAATGGTATATAAAATACATGGACTATCATTATAAGGAAAATAATGATAGATTTCACTCTTTATAAAGACACGGATGGTTATGAAAAGGAAACCATATATTACATTATTTATTTAATTAAAGTCCTTTTGTAAAAAGGCATGAATAATCATCATTTAAAATCCATCATGAGAAAAGATAAAAAAAATGAGGGATTATTAATATATGATAGAATGATTGATTAGGGTTATTTTTTGACTTGGACTATATTAAGTATTTATAAAAATTTGCATGAACTATTAGTTTGTGAAATCGATAGACTTAGGTCTTTAAAAGG
Organism: Pseudotsuga menziesii; assembly: GCA_001517045.1. NCBI lineage: Eukaryota > Viridiplantae > Streptophyta > Pinopsida > Pinales > Pinaceae > Pseudotsuga > Pseudotsuga menziesii. Next base: position 14,288 of record LPNX011132938.1, read on the forward strand.
ACACTGATTACTATGTAAGATGATAATTTTAAGTAAGACGGGGAGTATGATGTGAATCCTAGCACAAGGAAAATACTTTGGTGAAGTGAGAAGATTATTCTTATGTCCGACACACATGCCGGGGAGGTGGTTTTCTGACCGCTGAGTAAGAGGAGGCAGGCCATGGCAAAAATAAAGGCAGAGGTGGTGGTCTAACAGCTGATTAAGGGGAGACAGGATTCGGCAAAACTGATGGCAGAAACATTGCCTTGAAAGTCGGGAAGCTGGGCGCACCTCAGAAAAATGACCATTCCTCTTTTTGCCATTTAATAGGCTGCGATTTTGTGGAAATGGGGGGGGATCTCCTTAGTCTATAGGGAGGGTAGTCATTGTCTATAAAGAGGATATCAGTCGAGGATACAAAAAAATTCCTTGGGGGGAGGAGTCTTCAGCAGCATTTCGAACCAGCGCTCTCTGTACAGGAATTCGGGGAGGATGGATCGTATGAGAATTTTAACCACGGTCAAATCGGTGAGTACATTTTTCTCTTTTGGAAATATTCATTCTAGATGTTCTAAAAACCTCATTCATGGATCCGTCTCAGGGAAGTCGCTGTAGGAGATCCACCTTGGTAGCGCTTGCTTGTTAGTCTGGGGTTCGTATTTTTCTAGAAGCAGCTTGTTAGTTCGTACAGCTGCGCGCTTTGTGATCTAACCCACTGTGCATTGCTGAGTGGACCATTCCTTAGTCTGTAGGTGTGAGACATGATTGTGTTGTGTTTGCGTTGTGCTGATTTGATGCACGCCTCGATCTGTATGATGGGTGGCGAACATTTTAGGTGCATATCTTCGCAAGAGGACGCCTATGTTGTCTACTCTCATGGTCATAGTGAGGAAAGATACATAATCGATTTCGGTGGCATTTTGATCCAGGATTCGGAATAGACCCATGCACTTTCATCCATTTGCCATAGTTCCTCACGATCTGAGGGAACACGCCAGCGATTTTTAATGAGTCCATTCTCTGAGCATCTGATTAGATTCATTTTGGCCTTTACATCTGCATGTTGGTATTTAGATCCAAGCCTATGGTGGTGTTAAATATTGCAGATCGTGTAAAGAGAAACCCTGCAACTTTTTTTTCCCAAGTCCCATCAAGCCCGACGTTTTGACCCCCGGCCATAAATATTTTATCAGCCCGCAAATCTATGGGCATGACATTCTGTAATTAACGAGATGACCAGAGTTTGATCACAGTAATTTGGGTAACCTTTAGTGCGCCCACACGATTGGAGTGTTGTTTTAGATATCAACCTCAAGGCGATTGGAAGTCTCGCTGTCTCTCTGCGTAGGGTGTTTTTGGCAAACAAGAAATAAGAAGTGCAGATGCCTTTGATACAAAGAAACTCTCTACCACTGTTTGGTCCTCTTTCTTTTCCTTCATTATCTATACTCACCTAACCAATTCGCTGAGCCAAACGCATCTTCCCACTCGCTAGCAAACGTTATCAATGATGTCCACATCGAGGTAAATCCAAAACAATGTTTGAATTTATAGTTAAATATACATTAAATAAAGCACCGCCAATGCTTGCGAATACGTTTCAAATATTTATTTGATATTTATTTATATACTGCATAAAGTACCACTCATGCTTACATGCGCATTTCAGATAATTATTCACGAATGGCCACTGCCAACAGAACGCATCTCTACTTTAAATTATTTTATTAGTTGTGCAAACAGTTCTGCCTGTTTTTTGTGTGTATGCGTCGGATTTCACAACGTGGATCGGTAAGTGTGTGGTAGAATGTGTTAGATCCAGTCTTAACTGTTGTTGTTTACAGAGTGTGGAAGGTAGGGCTTATCTTGTTGGTGCTGAACTATGTTTACTTCCATATTATGCAGTGCTTGTTTTGGTTTTAGATGCATAGCCTGAATTGGTAGGGTTTGCAGTTACATACTCGCTCAGATTTGCATTTTCTTTTGATATTGAAGTGCCTAAATGAAATAAACCCCCATGTCTACCGATGCCACCGTAAAAACCCAATCCAATGGGGATTAAAGTATTCAAATTAAAATATATATATATATATATTGATACGAATATGGGGAGGGGTACTCCAAAGTGTTGTGACAGTCAAGTCCATCCTTGTTTCCAAGTAAGGAAAAGCAGCCCTAGCACTCGCTAGGATTAAATAATTGCTTAACAGTAAAAAAAATACTACAATTGTTTTCAATGTAATTAAGCAGAGTTAAGCTCCTTGTCAAAATAAAATTGGGAATAGTTGGAAATGGTCGAGGAGAGAGGAACACTGAGAATTAGCAGAAAGCATGGCAAGCAATGATGATGTGAAATTGTAATTCTTTTACAGATTGAATATTACATAAACATGTTTGGTGGACGTAACCCACTGATTGGGTGAACCACGTACATTTGTGTCTGTCTCATTTTCATGTGTATGAATGTTTTAATTTCCTCATGTTATTTCGTACTTATGATGTCCTTCTGCAAAATGGATTTTGTGCTGTAAAGGATTAACTAAAGAATGATGGTGTTATCCCAATGTTTTCTTGTAACTTAGTAGGTCTTATGATGATGAGATGCTGGTGGTAATGAATAATATCTTCGGGGATTTACCTTCAAGAAAATAGTTGTCAAGGGGACTATAATGTTGTACCCTTGAAGGTTGTATTATCTGCTATTGTTTTGGAAAAAAATGCATCTTACACGATCCATTATTTAAAACAAACCATCAATAGTCCGTTGAATCAATCATCCTTGTTTAAAAGGTCAATCATCTTTGTTTAAAAGGTCAATAGCCCAAAACTAGATATCTTGAGGGTGGATACATGGTGGCTAACGATTTACCGATAATTAATTAATTAATACATTAAGAGAAATACATAATGTTAGTCGAAGGATTAGTAGAACATTGGAGCATTTAATAATGACGGGTTAATTACTGTACCTAAGTATTCTGCCAATGAGAGGACTACTTAAAGATATGAGCAGTAGTAGGAAAATAGCATGTTGGTTTATGTTATCAACAACAATCTTAGTAAAATTGGATGCAAATTTCGTGTTCGGTTTCTGCATAAAGAATGGATGTATATTGTATAATGATTGTTTTACTGTAAGAGAAATTTTGACTTTATTTGATTGGACATTATTCATTGAATCACCTTGTAAAATATCTACCACTAACATGATCGACTCATTGTGTGGTGATAGCGAAACAATGCAAAAAGAAAAGAAAAGAAAAAAACAAAAAAATTCGCACACAATGACATTGAGGTACAAGAGGTACATTACAGGAACCTTATGGATAGGTTACACTATGAATTTTTGATCATATAGATTATTAAGTGTGTTTATAGCATGTGAATTAAATACCTTCTTCTTAATTACCATATTATTATAAACATATTAATTATATATTATTATTTCCATAAAAATCATGTTATTATTTTATTATTACTTTAATACAATTATTTTAACTAAATACTATATTTTATTACTTTAACATCAATATTTTAACTAATAACCATATTTTGACAATAAAATAATAAAATACATTATATTATTAAATATTAATATTTTCTTTGTACTAATGTTATTTTTTATTATTATAATTGTTTGACATTCACAATAGAATATTATAATATAGTACTATTAAAATTATTATTATTGTACTTAAATTATATTATTATAAAATTATTATATAATTACACTTAACTATTTTTAATATTATTTTATTAAGATCTAAAATATTAGTTTGACATTCACAATAAAATAATATATTGTGTTTAGTATTATTATGTAATAAAACATTAATTACACTTAATTAACTATAATTATTGTAATTTTACTATAATCTAAAATATTATAATATATTATAATATATGTTTAA
>LPNX011132960.1:0-28701 GCA_001517045.1 Pseudotsuga menziesii
GTTCGATTCCTCCGTGCCCTAACATAAATTAATAGATAATTTAAAATCTAACGATAATATAAATATTGTAAGATATCTATATTTTCAATATAAATATGCTGTTTTCAATTAAACACATTGTTCGAATACTTCATAAATAAATAATGAACACTTGCAATAATTAATTCAATTGGTTTTCCCCCTTTCCTCTTGTATATGAAAAAAGTCAAACTGTATTGCACTAATGCTTTTCTAGTTCATAATTGATTTTGATTGTTAAAATAATTAATATTAATAAACAAGAGATGATTTACTATCATCCGATATCATTAAATAAATTTATAGGTAAGAAATTTCTCACATTAATCTATTATTCATAAAGCAAACATTCATCAACTTAGTTTTTAATACACTACCACTACCAACAATAATAATAATAAATTATGTTGCTACTTTAATTCATAATTTATTTTAATCATTACAAGGGTAAAACTTAGACTTTAAAGTCATAAAATATTTTCTCGTTTTGATTATAAGTGGTGCCAACTTCCAAAAATAAAACAACATACTCAACAAAGACAAAAATAAGTACTATGACAATATTTATAATTGTTGTAATAACAAATACAATGTTGGTATTATGTTATAAAATAATTTAATCAACTTAACATTTAATACAAACTATAAATAATATTAATATAAATTATGTAAAGATTCAAAGGCTATGACTTTTTTCATTTTGAAAGAACTCAATCTAGCGGAAGTTCTAAATTCTAGATCCACTAAATAATTACAAATTTAATGAAATATGTGTTATATATTTTATATATATGCATTTTTGTTAATTCATGGTAGAAGACTGTATTACATAGATTCAACCTTTTTCTCTATGGATTTTTACATTCAACTTTCTTCTTTATGGATTTTTACAATAACAAGCTGAGTTGGGTTGGTTTCTAATTGGTCTCATTGCTAGTTTTCCTTCAAAATGTTTGCATTGTATCTTCTGGTACCTAGCAACAGATCACAGTAGCACAAAAATAATGAAAAAAGAGATTTATGTATTTGATATTTGATATTGAGAGACCAGAAGTTATCCGCGATCTCTCTTTCTCTCCTTACATTTCTGAAATTGTATAAAATAAATTAAAATTGGGGTAAATACTTTTGTATGGCTGGTGATATATCCAGTTTTGCTTACTCAATTTAGATTGGCTAAATTTGGATCACATGTGCTCACAATGTTGAAGGTTTTGAAAGCATTTTTAAGCATCTATTTTATATATTCCTTTATGTTAAATCATGGTAGAATAATGTATTATAGAGATTCAACCTTTTTCTCTATGGATTTTTACATTCAACTTTCTTCTTTATGGATTTTTACAATAACAAGTTGAGTTGGGTTGGTTGCTAATTGGTCTCGTTGTTGGTTTTGCTTCAAAATGTCTGCATTGTATCTTCTAGTACCTAGCAACAAATCACAATAGCATAAAAATAATGACAAATGAGATTTATGTATTTGATATATTTAATATTGAGAGACTAGAAGCTATCCTCAATCTCTCTTTCTCTCCTTACATTTCTGAAATTGTATAAATAAATTAAAATTGGGGTAAATCCTTTTGTATGGTTGGTGATATATCCAGTTTTTCTTAATCAGTTTAGATTGGCTAAATTTGGATCACATGTGCTCACAATGTTGAAGGTTTCAAGCAATTTTAAGCATCTATTTTATATATGCATTTTTGTTAAATCATGGTAGAAGACTGTATTACAATTCAACCTTTTTCTCTATGGATTTTTACATTCAACTTTCTTCTTTATTGTTTTTTACAATAACAAGCTGAGTTGGGTTGGTTGCTAAGTGGTCTCGTTTCTGGTTTTGCTTCAAGATGACTGCATTGTATCTTCTGGTATTGTGTCACATCAATGCATTGAATACCGATTTGGCGTAATTGTAAATGTGTTTGTTCTAATTGCATTTGATGCTCTTTTGGTGTAATTGTAAATTTGTTTGGTGTCTTTGCATTGGATGCACTTTTGGTGTAATTGACTTTACCGATCATAAATGTGTACTAGAATATTTAGGTTTACTGAAACTGGGTCTATCTAGTTTAAATACCAGAAATGTACTAAAGGATTCCTGTGATGGGACTAATTCTGATATCACAATCCCAAAATTAAGTTGTCAATATCATAGAGATGAGTAAGGGAGCTCTGGTATTTGTGTGAGAAAAAGTGTTTCAGAGGATGAAGCTACACATTTCAAAGAGCCTACCTAATGTTTAAGGAGCACAATTAACAAGTTCCTTATAAATGTGTGATTAGAGTAATTAGGTTTATTGAAACCAAATCTATCCAATTAAAAGCCTAAAAATATGTTGAAGGAAGGATTCTGGTGATGGGACTAATTTTGATCTCACAATATAAAAAAAGCCACTTTTCTAAGGATTCTGAAATCAGAGTTGTCAATATGATAGCGATGAGTACGGGAGCTCTTATGTTGCTTGTGAGAGAAAAAAATGTTTCAGAGGATAAAGGTACAGGTTTTAATGAACTTAAATAATGTTTAAGTGGAACAGTTAACAAGTTCCTTGAACTTGAATTAAACAACTTTTTAATGGTTGAAAACACACATATTCCACTTGGTATTTAAACTACCTACTTTATTTACTATATAACATGCCTAGCATGCAAGACCTGAGGGTTTACGAAAAAATGGAAAGACTTGAGCCATAAAAGAAATGCATGAAATACCTCCCATCTTCTCCCAACAAGCTAATGCAACCTAAGAACTCCTTCACAACATTGGAGAAGGGGTTCTTTGGTAGAAAAGAGAAGGATTAGATAAGAATTTTTTGGGATTTGAATTTTTTGAAGCTCCGAAGAGCTAAAATGCTAATGTAATTTTGTAATTTCTAAGAAAATAAGGCTCAACAAAAGCCATTCAATGTTGGTTTTCCCATTTTTGTGTCCAAGGTAAATCTCTATCTATGGTTGATTATGTGATTGTGGTGGTTTGATGTCTAATTGTTGCAATTTTTTGCATTTCTCTGTATGCATTTATTTTTCCCCGTCGAGTTGCATTTTCCTGGATTTATATTTCCCCATTTTCAACTAGCTTCCTGCTAATAATTTACAAGAATAAATTGTTAAAAATAGGAATTTTGATGAGCATAGAATCTAACACACAATGCGATCCAAACAGAAAAGTTATCCTTCATTATTAGAATTTACTAAATATTTTAAACAGCATAATTTACGAAGTGGATTTCAATTTATTGTATGGGGATCATGTATCCTAGTTTTTCACACCTAGCCATATCAGTTTCTTTATGGTATTGATGACAACATTTGCCAAAAGGGTTGTTATCTTGTTAAAGTTTATTTTGACATAAAAGAAGGTAGTTTGTTGAAAGGATTCTGAGAAGGCACATCAAATTTGTAAACAATATATTTTCTTTCTTCAATTTTCTTTTGTGGACTTATTGTAGAATAGAGAGATTTATTTCTTGCATCTACATAGTATAAATTTATCATATGTTTGCATATTGTATGTAGGAATTAGCATAAAATGGCAAAGCGAGGAAAATGGGAGGCCATCATGGATCTTGAGGTACAAGACCTCAAAGAGAAGGGCATGTTTTCTAGTAAAGACCTAGTTTGGACTGAAATATATTGAGAAAACTAGAGTATTGATCGTGTTTCCTTAGTCCCTTCATGTAGAGTTGTTGATTTTATCATAAGGGAGGAAACAAATCCCAATGCTCCATGTACTCTCATACACCGTCAAAACAAACAACCTGGAGAAAGGGATACTACTTCCTTACTATATGAAGTGCAAGTATTTTTAGAGTGCATTCTCTACATAATATCCTTTGGATTGCATTTATCATTGATAGTATTTACTAATGTTTCAAAAATTCTTGTGTAGTTATAATTGTTCATATGGACCAAACGACAAAAGAGGATAGCATTTAGATAAACGAAAGATCTCACAGAAGAAGGGTTTCCAATGCCACTTCATTGTTAAGGTTATGGTTAAAAGTCCTCATATAACAATATTGACTTACAACATGTTTGAGAATGAAGATGTACAAGGATGGACATATCATGGAAAATTACTCGACACTTCAGGTAAGGCAAGGACATTGCATAAGCCAAAGCTAACGAAGGACATTGTTTCCTATGTGGAGATTCATTACCTTTTTGGAGTGTCTATTGATTCGACATATAAAATGCACATCAACATGCATGTTGACATGGATCCAACAGTTCTAGATAGATATTTCTTCCTATCTATGAAAAATATTGTAAACATATATAATTGATTTATGAAGCATAAATACCAACTCCACCAATAGGATGAAAAGAGCGTCAACTTATGGTATCAAAAGCGACTAGAAGATTTATTTTTTTACCAGAAGCCCAATGGTGTAGGTGTCCCTTTCATAATAGGAAGTCAAACAAATTGGATGTTGGATACCATGGTCAAGTTATCCCACAATAGCATAATATCCATGGATTCAAATTTTAGTACAAATAAATACGGAGTAGGTTGAACATCAATGATTTAATATGCATATTTGAATTGTTGATTCAATTACCTGAATTTGACATTACATGATCTTTGAATATGGCGGTATGAGATTTACACACTCGTGGCATTTGACGAACAACAAAGCGGATTTCCTATAGAATGGGTTGTGGTAGAACAAAATACATGAACTGATATTGCATTATGGCTGGAGCAACTCATGTAGAGTTGTTATGAAATCTGTCCTGATTGGAAAGTCAATTCCTTCATGGTTGATGATGCATTGGCTAAAATTTATTCTTTGAGGTAACTTTAATATTCTTATGCTACATTATATTTTGCATTTATTCTAAGAATTTCACATTTAAATGCACTTGATATGGCAGGAGGATCACGAGGTGTGATGTGATATTATGTGTTTGGCATGTCACACACCTATAAAATCCATAAATAAATAAAAATTCATTTACTCTATTATTCATTATTTTGTTGTAACATGTATTTTTCTGTCGCATCGTCTTATATTTTTCATCACATGTATTTATGCATGTAATTTAACTTGCACTATTTCTATTTGTTATGGATAGATTATGCCAATTGTGGCATTGTCTTCAAGTGACGATGACCATCTAGAAAAATTTCCAAGGCGATGTTTTCAGTGCTTTATGTTTATTTTAAAGTTTGATTGTTTAGGACCTAAGCCTCCAAACTAAGGTTTAGTCCTAACTAACCCTAAAGGTACCACCCTTTGTTATTAAACCCACCCTTGTAAATATATTTTTGGCAAGGGGGTAAATTAAAAAATTTTGTTTAAGGGTTATAATGTCAGAAGCATAGAGCAAGTCTTGGTTTAAAGGTTTGATTAAAGTTTGGACTATGGTGATAATAATCACCATAGTCATGATCCTAGCCATGGCCATACAACATTGGGCGCTATGTCAAAGGTTTGGTTTGTAATAAATTTAAAATCATAGGTACAAGGGAATGCCATCACATAACATTTACGACTTGAATTAAGCTTTAACTCAGCCCTGGCTAGGAGTTGACAATGCAACTAGGTGTATTCAATGGGAATTTTTAAATTTTGCATGTGTTGTGAGTCAAGAATGATCTCAACCCTCCACCTATCATGATCTCCAGTAAGGGTTTTAAAAAGGTTTTAATTGCATATTTAAGATGTATGAGGGTTTATTGTTGCACTCGTTTGGTCTATAACCGTTCACGTGGAAGGAAAATCAGCCACTTATGGTTGTGCTACACCATCTTGCTCGTCCCTATGCAAATTCTGTTAATGGAGGTTTTATTCTTGTTTCTGAGTTTTACTTGAATCTTTTTTCAGTTTGGTAGAGGTGAAACGGACACCAATACGACCTTGGTCTATCTATTTTATCGTGGGTTATTGTAACGTCTCCAAATTTCATGAATAAAAAAAATTAAGTATATGTCTATTTGTGATTACATATGATAAAATAAATCCACATGATGTTCAAATTTGCACTTAACACAAAGGTCGCAGTTACAAAAAACAAAAAAATGTGACTTAGGTCTAACTGCAAAATGTAAAGGATAAATTAAACTCATACGACCTTTAAAATATGTTTAGTATTTTATCCATTTAACATAATGACTCTTTGCGACAACATTATGATGCAACTTATTGTTATGATGAAACTACTTTATTTGTTGTTAAGTTTGTGAAATATTGTCACTTTTATTTTATGTCGGTTAGAGTTATTGTGCTTGTTGGTTATTTTCTTCTTTGCAATCCATTTGAACCTATTTAGATGCCAAGGAAAGAATGGGTTACAGGCCTTACTTAGTGTTTATGGATAACACAAACCTTATGTGTATTTTGTGCAGGTGTTGACTAAAGAAAGATTACATGAGCTAGATATAACAATATCCTAATCTAAGTATAAATAAATCCAATCCTAAACAAGGGACAAAGCATTGGGAAAAAAGGGAAGAAAGCTTACTTTATTCATTTTACCAAAACAAGCATAAACACAAATGATAAGGTACTAAACAATCAAATGGGATGGTCTTGGAACTATATGGTTTGGGTGGAAAATCATAATACATTTGGCACTAAATGCTCACGTGATGGCTTATGTGCTACAACTGTTTATCATTGTGAATGTCAACTCATAAACCCTAGGGATTTAATGATCCTTGTAAAACGTTACTTCTTCATCGTTGTAACTCTGTCTCTGCAATGTATTTTATTGTTCATTGTGTGTCTTGATCGGTCTCTGTCTATAATGTTGTATAGCTCTATAGTGTATTTAAATGGTGGAGGAGCCGAGGTTCTTGGCCCTCGACACCATTTAACCTTGTCTACGATATGGAAGTTCATATGGATGGTTCTGGTTCCATGATGTGGTGTCGCCGATGACTATGCTATTGCTTCCATAGTGGCCTTATAAACAAAAATTGTTTTCGATTCCATGTTTGACCTCTGTGGGTTTCATGTGCAAGAGTTTTTTTAGAATGGGTTGTTACACTTGGTTTATGATTGGACATCGTGTTGAAGGAGTTACGGTCTTGGTAAGACCTATCCCCTTATTTTCCTGTGGCTCCGTGGTTGACCTGCATTTTCATGGAATGTATTTTATTCTCGCACTCCCTTGTCATTAATCGAAAAATGATAACCTTCTTGGCTCTGCCATGTGGATTTTACTAAAAGTTTGTAAAAAGGTATTCCATGACCGTGAAGTTGAAGGATTGTAATGTAATTACTTAATTTGCTATGGATTTAGATGGCATAGTCCTTATTTTGTGGAGTGTTTGAATAGTTGTTTGAAACTGTTGCTTCAAAACCTGTAAATGTTTATTTTTAAAGAAGACACCCGTAAGGGTTTATTGTTTTGTTTGCATAGTCGTTTTGATCCCTGAAATTTCAATTTTGTAAAATCTTTATACGGTGGAAGTTCGTTTCTATTTTCCAGCACTTAGTTAATGCAATAGTTGATTAGTGTAATGTTACGACCACGATACCATTACTCTGTTTCAATTATCTTAGAGATTGGGGCCATGATGCCACTGTCAAGTCAATAATTGTTTAAGTGGATACCACTGTTCAGATATGGAATAGCAAATATTTAAGAGGAATTTGTAAGGCTATTGCAAATCCTTCTTTAAGGTTTTTATTGTATTCTTTGTTTTGAAGGATTCATAGAATATTATAATGGTAGTTGTCCTACAACAAGGGTTGCGGCCTGCCAACATCCTTGAATTAGTATTTTATCTTGGAGTAAATATTTGTATTTTGGTTGGGCTATATGGCCTCTATATTTGTAACTCTGCTTGATTTAGCTGAATACCTTCGGCAGGATTCGATCCGATAACCTAGTGAATTATTACTTATTTTCAATGCTTAGTTTATAGTAAATTGTAACTGGGGTTTTGGGTCGTGAGGCCAAAGTATTGTTAGCTCTGTTAGGTTTTGAAAAATTTGTTGTTATTTATATATACTCTATATATATAATATGGATTGAGTCATGAGGCAATTAGCAAGTATATATATATATATATCTTGATTTTGTTTTGGTTTAAGTTCATCGTTGATCTTTTTGTAAAACCTAGTCATAGTATAAAAGCCTTGGGATAACTAAAGTGAAAGGGTTTGAACCCTCGACCAGATGTGCTTTCTAACTTAGATATTATTTACTTATAAGAGACTCCTTCTTAACTAAAAAAATGGTTGAAAGTTGTAATTTATTTGTTTATGTTCTTATTAACTAAACTTTGGGAAATAATGATTTACGGATTAATTAATAAGTATATAATTATTATGGCATATACATATATATTCTTTATAGATTAAGACTTATTCATGTATACAATTGCATGAATTTCATAGTTTCTCTTCTAGATAGAACTAGCTCTGTTCACTGTAATGATTGAACATAAAGCAGCTAGAGTAATGAATTTAGAAAAAAAACTGATTATAATTTCATAAGAAAATATCTACTGCTAAAACAATTTTATTAAAATAATAATTCCTGTAAAACTAAAGCATACTTCATGAAACAATAATACAGAACTAGGATCCCTTTTAATTGGTCCTAACTTAGAAATCCATCAACATTCCTATACTTTTAGATATAGATTTAGAATAAAACCATAGATAATAAACAAAACAGTTTTTAGAAGCCGGATAAAATGTAGAAGGGAATCAACCACCCAAAGGAGACAGTTCCTCCCAACCGTCTCCTGAAGCAGCCAATATTACTTGCTTAGGACCCTCGAGCCTGTTCATTGAACCATTAGGATGAAGAGGTTGTTTAACAACACACACACAAAACTTCCTAAAACTTAGCACTCAATAGCAGATTTAACTCAAAAATTTCACTTTAGCTATCCCCTCATTGAATTCCTTATGTTCCTAACTTCTTAGTTTGCAGCAGTCACAATGTTCATTCACTTGGAACAGAATTTAGTGTGCCTCTTGCTCAATTCTATGGTATTTATAATATTTCCTAGGTCTTTGGTTCAGTTTTGAAATGAAATGAGGCACTTGCTCAGTTCTTCCTCTCAGGGAACATGACCATAATTTTAGGGATTTTTCTTCCTGCAACAGCTAGAAATTTAAATGCTAGTGCTTCCACTTGTCATTTATCCTTCTACAACTGCTCATTCCTCCTAGTGGGTCAGTGAACACACTTTCAATGGTCTCCTTTGGATAGGTGTCTCTCCATTTAATTATTTAAATAAAATAAATATTCAATTACAGTCATCATTGACCAACTTGGTCATAAAAACTTTACAATAATTTTCACATAATGTTTTCTCAAATATAAAAAATATTTATTTTTCAGTTGTAGGTGGGTTACAAATGCCCCCCCTTAAGTTCAACATCGTCCTCAATGTTTCTTAATTTTATTCCAATTCTTCCTGGAACAGAGCTGGATATGCCTCCCTCATATGGCTCTCCAATTCGTAGGTTTCTTCATCTTGATTGAGGTGTTTCCATCGCTTCTTTACCTATCCAATGGGGTGATTCTAGAGAAAAAAATCCCTCCTGTTGAGAATACAATTCGGTTCCACCTGAAAATATCCTTCGAGTTCTACTTGAACAACATTCCATTTGATCATATGAGTAGCATCATGCACATACTTTTTTAATATGCAAATAGGAAATACATTACGTATTCTAAGATTAGGTGGAAAAGATAACTGATATGCCATTGGTATAACTCTTGCCAACATTTTGAATGGTCCACAATACCCGGGTGTTAATTTAGCACAAACCCCTAACTTAAAGGAGCTCTTTCTGGGGTTTACCTTAATAAATACATGCTCACCTACTTGGAATTATTTTTAAGTTCTTTTAAGGTCTGCATGACTCTTTTTTCTGTCCCGAGCATTTTTCAAATTGCTTTGTACCTATTCCACTGTTAGTTCTGATTCTTTTAGGAAATCAGGTCCTAACATCAATCTGTCAACTGCATTACTCCATGCAATGGGAGTATTACTGTCACATGCCCCAATTATGCAAAATAATATTATCTTATTTTATTTTATTCCAAGACATTATGTTAAATTATATGCTAAGTTGTAAGTGATGACTCAGCAGAGTTAAGGATATTGAATGTAATTCTGAATATTTAATTATAAATAAATAAAAGTGGAGGCAACAGCTTGGGAGAGCTGTTAAAAAGAGTGTTATTGGTCAAGTGGGTGGAGGATACTGGGTGGAGAGCAAATAGACAAGTGGCAACATCCTCAAACACTTCCAATGTTGCAGGTGGCAACCTCCCTACATTTGGGGTCATGATCCCCCAAGAAAGTGGGATCAAAGCAGGTGTCTCAATTAATGACAACTAACCCAAAAAAGATCTAGACAATCTTAATAAAAAATCCCATTGAAGAGAGCTGAGGCTGCTCATTCCAAGAAGAGAACCATTCAGGTGAATGTACTTTAGAGGATTTCATTGGGAAGGGAATTTGTGGAATTTGTTTGAGGGGTAAAGTTTAGAAAGTGATCTAGTACAACTATTCAGCTGAAGGATCTTGCTGCTGAGTGCAGAGTTAGTACTGATTCATTGGACTAGTATTTTGTTTCTTTCTCCACCAGTTCTTAGCCAAGGAGACTAGGAACAGGCTCGGGGGTCCTGAGAAGACATTGTTTGAGTGCTCTCTAGGAGTTGGTAGGGAGGAACGGCCTCCCAATGCTGTTGTTGTCCAGCTTAAAATAGGTTCTACAGTCTTTTATTTACTGTGTTAAATGTTTATATCTGGGAATGAATGAATAATGAATGATTTATATGTTTTGTAGTGAACTGTTAAAGCCTATAATATTTTAGTTATTTGAATGTTGAATCTGTACTTGATGAGAAATAATCCTACCTGTGTTTTCCCCTGTCTGGAATAAACCAGACTGTACTCTAGCACAGGTAGTGTGTTTAAAATAGATGAAGATATGATAGGAATCTGAAATGAGTAGATGTATTATGCATTTCATTATATCAGCGTAACGTATTTCTGTATGAAGACTAATATCAACAAAGAACAATAACCTGCTCTTATATGTTCTTGTTAACCAGATTATGTAGATAAATACATTAGAAAAAGAAATAGAAATAACTCAGCACAGGTAGAAGGATCTTCTTTATAAGTATTCTAATAGGAAATAGATTATGCTATACACATTATCTTATTCTTTTATCGAATTTAAATTATGTAGGATGTCAAGCTGTGCTATGTCACATGTTTATTTTCCTTGTATTATACTTATTAACCGTTGCTATGCAGTAGAAGAAATAAAGCTAAACTACTTGTTTACTTTCAGTTCAAACAAAGGCATTAGATACCATATATGGTTTACTAGAATTAATAATAGTTTAAAAACTAACAGATATTACTAATACAGGATAGTGATATAAAAAAAAAAATTATGGTATTAAGATAGAAAATATAAATACTTAGTTTAATTAAATATATTGTTAACCAACTAAGAGAATTAGTTACTATAAATTGAAAGGGTTTTTGGAAAAGAATCATTCTTTTATTTCAAAAAGAAAACAGACTCATTACTAAATTAATGTTTATGAGTAATCCTATTAAAACCCTAGATAACAATTCAGAAAAACAATAAGAACTTAATAAATTAACATTGTATATCTATATAACAACTATACTGTAAATACTAACAGGTTTATTCTTTTTGCAAAAGAGAATTGTAGGGTTGAACCCTAGTTTAATAATACCCTTGTTTTAATAAAAACAACCAAGACATAATCTAGTGGTTGGATTTTATGTACAAGCATAAGCAATTAAACTGTTACAGAATAGTCACAGACTTATTTAAATAAGTGTATGCACAAATAAAAGCTTAAGTATTGTATTATATACAGATAATATTATTAACATAAATATTATTGTTTATAAATCAAAAGGAAATTCTTTTTACAAACTGGAGAAATCTTTAAGGAAAGAACAAAGATTATTTCCATAAACCCTAACTTGGAATTCCTCGATCCATTAAAATAATATTAAATTCTTTTGACAGTAATAAAAAATAATCAAATATCAATACAGAAATTATCATCTTAAAGGTTAAATAGGGTAAAAACCCCAGCTCATATTTTTGAGCAAAAAACTACCAGTATTCTTTTATATGCAAATCCATTACAGTAGTAAGCTTAGTTATTTTTATAACCATTAAAAGAACAAATTAAATTCGTTACACGGAGATAAAATACAAAAACATAAAGGAGAACAAATTTAACTTACAAACAGACAGTATTAAAAATATTTAAATTATATCAACAAGTCCGAAGACTGAATGTAAGCAAAAAACTTTAACAGAGTACAAAACCTCAGTGAGGAGCTGAGCACCCATATTCAGATATGGAGTATGAACAAACATATACATCATATTACAAAACTGTAAGTTCATTACAACTACAAGAGGATCTTTACAAGTCACGGCTTAAAGCTGTAGTCACCTCGCGAAAAGCAAGGGTAATAAACCAAAATAAAAATGCTAAAAATGAAGGAAAGCAACCCGATACTGGGTGCAACATGGCCAAGACCATCTCCAACTGCAAGATTCTGTACAAACAGAGGAAACCCTATTTGAAACCGGAGCTTACATGAAAGCTTTGTGGAGCCATTTATATAGTGCAACGGCCAACTTTGGAGATGAGCCAACCTGAAGTATAAAGAATCAAATATAATTAAAAATCAGAAACCCTTATGCAAAGTAAAACCATAAACAATAATAGCTCTTAGTTATTGTTGTTACTCACCTTAACCAGAAGTGAAAACGATGGATCCCTGGATGAACAGTAACACCACGACCAATGCTAAAAGGAGCCAAACCCTCATGCTCGCTGAGGATGGAGATGACGAGACTCTAGTGTTTACACATCTATCAGCAGAGGTGGGGGTATGCTTGGGCAAAGGATGCGAAGAAGTCAATTAGCGTGGAGTCGTCTGTTACCATTATACAAGCAGGAAAATTAAACCCTACGACGAAGGAGCCTTGCAATAACATACATTAAGCTCAATATTTCAACAATGGCAGACTATGACAGAGGAGCAACAAAAAGGATTTTTTCAAGCGGCCGTAAAGTCACATACAAGGAAGACAGTAAACTCTGAGAAAAGTAAAGAAATCATAGAGGAGGTGAGCATTAGAGTCTAGCTCAAGGGAGTAAGCCACAATAAAATCCAGTGTTGGAGCCTCTGTAGCTGTCTGCAACTCACGCCGGCCATGGGAGCCTGCAGAGAAGCCCACAGAGCCAACGCAAATGTCAGAGACCGAATGAGCCAAAGGTTTGGGTTGACAAATTTATAAGCAACCGGTGCATGGCTAAGAAACATCCACGTGGTCGCAAATATTTTAATCATGCAGTGGGTTGACTTTCCATAGTCACCTGCATTTTCATAATAATCAACTTAATCACCAATTATTTCATAAAAGCCACATGATACTTTGCATGGGATTCCAATCATACAATAATCATTTCATCGCTAGGTACAACATTATGATATATTTTTTAACGTTAAAATTTAGCTCATCGTTGGCGTGGGGTGCAACGTTATTATAACGTTGACTCACCACATAACATAATCCTTTAGCCTCATAACCCAAAGCAATACATTATATATTTACCAATAACCAACGTTATGAAATATCGCTAGTAAAAGATAGTGAGGATTATATCTCTTTTACATAGCATGTTATACTAATGAGTATCATGGGAAGACATTACAAAATTATATTAATGTTATCGTTAGTATATGCATAGTATATAAGGGAGTATTAACTCTTTTTGAATAATTACAAACCATTCAAGCTTATAGTAATTTCATCATTGTGAAATAGGATGTAATAACTAAGTTATTACCTATAGTATTTAGGATAAAATATGAAGTCATTGACTTATAAACAGTCAAGTTAATAGTGTAAGAATAACTATCTTATAGTCCCAGTTCTTTTCATGGTGATGTAAATAATTACACAGCTTTCAACTTGTGAAATTTGCAAAGTGTCGTTTGGGTTAGGATCGTAAGTATTATGCAAATGTAACACTAATAAAATCTTTTATGTTGATAAACAAATAGTTTATGCACATTTAAAATCTCAGAAACTAGCAAAGTTTTGATAGAAAACTATGTAATGGCAAAGTAAAATGTAAAAACATTTTCCTATGAACTCTTTTACTTAATACAGATCCATGAGATCTCATCTTAGACGTTGTGGCAGTTTCTTATTACTTGGAGTATGGTTTTACAATCTTACCAAATTACTAAGGTTAACATAAAATGAAAATATTGGCTCGATAAGAAAAACATCAACTCTGGAAGTTGTTCTTAGATAGAACCTAATACAAGAAACGTAATATAGAATTGCCTGAGGGTATGCTTTTTGAAAATAAAGAATATCAAGCTGATAAAATAAATTGTTCAGAACCAAAGGAAGTAACATTGTCACTACATATTCTATAGGAAGAAATACAATCATATGAACTTCAATTACAATAGCAACAGAAGAAAACAAACTGTGTTACCTTATGGAAGTAGGTTGGATTACAACAGCTTATAACCTAAGCTTATTAATTGTAAATAGAATTATTGCAGGATGATTTATGAAATTTAAGACGATACTCAGTCATTTATACCTGTAAACCTGTAAGAACAAATAATCCATCTACGTTAGCATAAATGCTAAGTAAGCCCCAAAATTCAAAGTCAGATTCCACCTACTGTCATAAATAGAACTCATCAGTAAACCAAATATAGAATTAATGCGCAAGATAAAATTAAGATTTTGTTAATAAGAAAATTGTTGAGTTAACATAATCGAGTTTATGCAAATTTAATCTATTAACTGTTTCTCCTTTGGCTAGCCATTAACTATTAATAAACTGCAGTCTCAACATTTTATGTTAATTCAAAATTTTAATTTTTTGTGAAAATTTTGGGTTTTGACAATGACATTTCCTAGCATACAATATTTCAAAAGGAATAAGTTTAACTGAAGCTTGATAAAGATTATTATACGCAAATTCGACTAAGTGAAAATAATCTTCCCATTTCTTGGGATAGTCTCTAACATACATTTGTAACATGTCTTCTAGAACTTTATTGACTCTTTTTGTTTTTCCATCTGTTTGTGGATGATAAGTAGTACTGGAATTCAATTTCTCATATAGTCCTTTAAAAAATGACTTCCAAATGTTGCCAGTAAATTTAGGATCTCTGTCATAAATTATTACCTTCGGAATTTCGTGCAACCAAAAAATTTCCTTCATAAAGATGTCAGCAATGTTAGAAGCCTTATGAGTTGTTTTAATAGGTATAAAATGTGTTTCATTGCTTAGTTAGTCTACCACTACCATTATTGAATCATTTTGTTTCTAATTTTTAGGCAATACAGTTATAAAATCAAGACTGATGACTTCCCATTTCCAATTTAAAATTGGAAATGGTTACAAGAGGTCGGTTGGGTGTTGATGCTCAGCTTTAACATGTTGACATTCTATACACCTAGCTATAAATTCAACAACTTCATTCTTCATATTAGGCAAAAAATACTCTTTTATTAACATTGTTATCATATTTTGATACCCCGGATGTTCAGAATAAGGACTTTTATGTACTTCATTTAAAAACAACAATTTAATTTCTGGTATGTTAGGCACATAAAGTCTGTTTTTATACAGCATTAATCCTTTTTCATTTAAACTGTAATCTGTCTTTAAATTTTTGGAATCATTATCAGTTAATTTTTCTTTTAGATTTTGGTATTCCTTCTTCCAATGTATCATCTAATGTTGTTTTGTAACTGCTAATGGAAGCTATAAAATTCATTATTACATTTCAGCTTAATGCATCAACCACTTCATTTTCCTTTCTTTTAATGTGTTTGATCTCAAAATCATATTCGCTGAGGAAGGCTAACCATCTAGCTTTCCTTGTGTACAGATTTTGTTTATCAAACAAATATTTTAACCTTATGTTACAAGACATTAGTAGAAATATTTTACCAATTAGATGATGACGCCACATTTTCAGAGCATGAATTATGACATCCATCTCTAAATCATATGTTGCATAATTATTTTCATGTGTTTTTAGTTTCCTCGATTCATAATCTATTACATTCCCTTCTTGTGTTAGTACTCCACCCAAACCTTCATTGCATGCATCAGTGCACACAACAAAATCCTTTTCTGGATCTGCTATTTTTAGTATAGGTGCAGTAGTTAATAATTATTTTAATTTGATAAAACTTTCTTCACGCTTTTGAGCCTGGCCAAAGTGTTTTCCCTTTTTTTGCAAGGATGTTATGGGGTTCACGATCTTTGAGAAACCTTCTATGAAATTTTCGGTAATAACCCGTAATTTCCATGAATGATTGTACATTTGTTTCATCTTTGGGAATATGCCAATCAATTATTGCTTTTATCTTATCCGGGTCTATTGTTATTCCTTCCTTGGATATCACGTGACCTATATAATGTATCTTATCTTTGTAAAATTCACACTTACTGAATTTAGCATACATTTTATGTTCTCTTAGAACCTATAATATTATTTGCAAGTGTTCATCATGTTGTTATTTCATTTTTGAATAAATTAATATGTCATCTATGAAGATGACTACAAATTTATCTAAGTACTTACCTACGACACTGTTCATTAAACACATAAAGGTGACTGGAGCATTTGTTATCCCAAAGGGCATAACTACAAACTCATAATTCTCGTATCAGGTTTTTAAAGCAGTTTTAAAAATATCTTTGTCTTTAATTCTGACTTGTTGATATCCAGATCTCAAGTCTATTTTTGAAAATATTGTCACTCCTCGTATCTGATCAAATAGATCATCGATGTGGGGAAAGGGATATCTATTTTTAATTGTCATTTTTTTTAGTTGGTGTTAGTCCATACATAGACGTAAGGTACCGTCTTTCTTTTTGACGAATAAGATAGGTGCTCCCCAAGGGGATACACTTCCTCTTACACATTTTTTGTCTATCAATTCTTATAGTTGTAATTTTAATTCATTAAGTTATAAAATTTTCATTCGATAAGGATCCTTTGAATTTGGTACAAATCCTAGCACTAATTCAATAGTAAAATTCAGGTCTCTCTTTGGAGGTAATCGTAGAATTTCTTCCGAAAAAACATCTGAGAAATCTCGTAAAATTGGAATATCATCGAATTTCATCTTATCTTATTTATCCATGTATTTTTTATTTATTATATGTACAACAAAAACTTTACAACATTTTTCATTTGTAAAGCTGAGATTTGTCTAACAGAAACTTTCCTAGGTATCCCTTTGAATGTAATTCTTTCTCCTTTATCATTTAAACAAGTAAATGTTTTCTGAAAACAATTTAAAAATACTTGATTTCTTTCCATCCAATCCATAGCTATTAAAACATAATAAGATCCTAACGTCAATACATTTAACTTTACTTGAGTTTTAAACTAACTCATAAACATTTCACAGCTTTCAACATAATTAACTACTTTTTTTTGGTTCCTATAGCTAAATGAACCAACCAAGAATTTTCAAAAATTTTCAAAGATAAATTGCATTTTTCTGCGACAGTAGGTGACACATAGCTTAAACTATCACCTGGGTCAATTAGAATAGAAACAGACTGGTTTTGCATCATACCTTGTACTTCCACCATGGAAGTTTGATGATCAGCCTGTTGATTTTCCAAGGTTGCATTAATTTTGGGCATTTCAATTTCTATGTCACCCACTATTTCGTCCTCCTGAATGGTATGTACATTGTTGTAGGTTCTCCTTCTTCTCGGATATTCCTTTGCATAGTGAGGTCTCTGACATTCCCAACACTTTATAGGTTCTTTATGTTCATTATTTTTAACATAATTATTAGGCATGTCTCTGTCTTTTGGTGCTGTAATATTTTGTTGTGTTTTACTTTTAAAATATGTTCCTTGATAATTATTCTTAGAGAAATTCTGAGAATTATTTTCGAAATTTTTATTAGGCTTAAAACCTTCTCTTTTATGATCAAAGTTACTTTCTCTCTTATTCTTCTAGTTAGGTATTAATTCTCTATTTTTACTCTATTCGTAACATAAGTTATCTTTTATCATTGCCTCTTCAAGGGTCTTTGGATTATCAAATTCAATTATGTCCTTGAATCTAGTAGGAAAACATCTTAGAAACCATTGTATTTTAGCATTTTTGTCAATTATATAGGGTACATGCCTTAATAAACTTATATTTTAATAATTAACTCTTTCATCGATATTGAACCTAGTTTAAGTTCATAAAACTCTTTAGCTCGTTCTTCATAATACTGCTCAGATAATAATTTCCTTTTAAAGTATTTTTTAAAGACTCTCCAGGTTAAATATTTTTCTTTAAGGTTTTTAATTCTTTTTATGTCCTGCCACTAGATGTCAGCCTTTCTGGTTAGGTTATAGATAGCCATTTGGGATTTCTATCTAACAGACTAGTTATAAATCTGAAAGTACTTTTTCATACCCGATAACCAAGCCTCAACTTCTTCACCATTTTCCACTTCCTCGTTATACATGGGAGGTTTAATCTTTTTAAATTATCCCGAGATCTCTTCATAAGGTTTATACTTCCTCTTTCTAGGACTACAGTCGCTTTCACTACTTTCACTAGTGTATTTATACTTTCCTTTTTGCGACCTTACTTTAAATCCTGAAGAAGATTTATTTTCAATATCATAAAATTTTAATTTCTTACCCTTACGTTTGTATGATACTGTTCCAGAATCAGTTTCATACTACTTTCTTTTATCTTTGTTTTCGTTGTGTATTTTGTCTAGTAATACCTGATTTAGTTCCTCCCGAGTTCTTAAAATTATTTCATTATCTTCTTTTAAAGTTTGTAATTCAACCTTTAAATATTTCACTATTTGAAGTAGTTCTGAGGTTTGATTATTCAATTCCACATAAAAGTTTTCTGGATTATTGTGATGGGATCCATCTTCAACAAATACTTCAACTCCTTCCATTTCTTGTAAAATACAATTTATATTTCTGTACATAAATAGTTTTAAAACATGATTAGTATATTTTGTTTTTCTGTTTGCATTCAAGTGAGCCAATCAGGCCTAGTGTTTGGAAACTCGCTCTGATACCATATGTAACATCTACAAATTTCATGAATATTTTTTTTTAAAGTATATTTCTATCTGTAATTACATAGATAAATTGAATCCATATGATGTTCAAATTTGTGCTTAACATAAAGGTCAAGGTTATGGCAAACAACAAAATGTGACTTAGGTCTAAATGCAAAATATAAAGGATAAATTAAACTCATACGACCTTTAAAATATGTTTAGTCTTTTATCCATTTAATATAATGACTATTTGCGAGAACATTATGATGCAACTTATTGTTATCATGACACTACTTTCCTTGTCGTCAAGTTTATGAAAGAATGTCTCTTTTATTTTCTTTTGGTTAGAGTTATTGTGCTTGCTGGTTATGTTCTTCTTTGCAATCCATTTGACCCTATTTAGAAGCTATGGAAATAATGGGTTACAGGTCTTACTTAGTGTTTATGGCTAACACAGACCTTATGTGTCTTTTGTGCAGATGTTGACTAAAGAAAGATTATACAACCTAGGTATCACAAGATCCTAAGCTAAGAATAAATAAATACACTCCTAAAAAAGGGCCTAAGCGTTGGGATAAAAGGGTACAAGTCTTAATTTATTCATATGACAAAAACAAGCATAAACACAAATGCTATGGTATCAAAGCAAATTTTGGAAACTCACTCTGATACCATATGTAACATCTACAAATTTCGTGAATAATTTTTTTTTAAATATATGTCTATCTATAATTACATAGGATAAAATAAATCCATATGATGTTCAAATTTGTGCTTAACATAAAGGTCACGGTTACGAAAAACAACAAAATGTGAGTTAGGTCTAACTGCAAAATATAAAGGATAAATTAAACTCATACGACCTTTAAAATACGTTTATTCTTTTATCCATTTAACATAATGACTCTTTGCGATGAAATTATGAAGAAACTTATTGTTATGATGACACTACTTTCCTTGTCATCAAGTTTATGAAAGAATGCAACATTTATTTTCTGTCGGTTAGACTTATTGTGCTTTCTGGTTGTGTTCTTGTTTTCAATCCATTTTACCCTATTTAGATGCTAGGGAAATAATGGGTTACAAGTCTTACTTAGCGTTTATGGCTAACACATACTTATGTGTCTTTTGTGCGAGTGTTGACTAAAGAAATCTTACACAACCTAGCTATCACAAGATCCTAAGCTAAGTATAAATAAAGCCACTCCTAAACAAGGGCCTAAGTGTTGGGAAAAAAGGGAACAAAACTTAATTTATTCATATGACCAAAACATGGCATAAACACAAATGCTAAGGTATGGAACAATGAAATATGGTTATCTTGGAACTATACGATTTGGGTGGAAAATCATAAACCATGTGGTATTAAACACTCGCGTGATAGTTCATGTGCTACATTTGTTTATCACTGTGCATCTCAACTCATAAACCCTAGGGGTTTAATGAGCCTCGTAAAACGTTACTGCTTCGTCGTTTTAACTATGTCTCTACAATTTATTTTATTGTTCGATGTGTGTCTTGATCGGTCTTTGCCTGTAATGCTATATAGCTCTACAGTTTATTTTGATGGTGGAGGAGTCGAGGTTCTTGGCCCTCGACACCATTTAATCTTGTCTGGGAGAATGAAGTTCGTATGGATGGTTCTGGTTCCACAATGTGGTGTCACCGATGACCAAGTTCTTGCTTCCATAGAGGCCTTATAAACAAAATAGGGTAAGCTCCTTCTCTGGTTTAGGTTATCAATTTTGATTGTCATAAAAACAGGTTTCGATTCCATGTTTGACCTTTGTGGGTTTCATGTGCAGGAAGTTTTTGAGAATGGGTTGTTGCACTTGGTTTATGAATGGACGTCGTGGTGAAGGAGTTACCGTCCTGGTAAGACCTGTCACCTTGTTTTCCCATGGCTCGGTGTCTTGTGGCTCTATGGCTTGACCTACATTTTGATGGCATGGATTTTATTCCCTCCCTTGTCATTAATCGAAAATGGTAACCTTCTTAGTTCTACCCTGTGGCTTTTACTAAATTTTAGTAAAAAGGTCTTCCATGACTGTGAAGTTGAGGGATTGTAATGTAATTAATTAATTTGTTATGGATTTAGACGACAATCCTTATTTTGTGGAGTGTTTGAACAGTTGTTTGAAACTGTCGCTCCAAAACTTGTAAATGTTTATTTTTAAAGAAGACACCCGTAAGGATTTATTGTTCTATTTGCATAGTCGTTTTGATCCCTGAAATTTCGATTTGCTTGTAAAATCTGTATAGGGTCAAAGGTTGTTTCTATTTTCTAGCACTTAGTTAATGCATTAGTTGATTAGTCACAATGTTACGTCCGTGAGTCCATTAATAAGTTTCGATTATCTTTGAGATTGGGGTCGTGAGGCCACTACTGTCAAGTCAATGATTTTTTAAGTGGATACCATTGTTCAGATATGGAATAGAAAATATTTAAGAGGAATCCGTAAGGCTGTTACGAATCCTTCTTTAAGGTTGTTACTGTATGCTTTGTTGTGAAGGATTCATAGAATATTATCATGTTCATTGGCATGCAACAAGGGTTGCGGCCTTCCAATATCCTTGACTTAGTATTTTCTGTTGTAGTAAATATTTGTATTTTGGTTTGGCCATAAGTCCTATGTATTTGTAACTGATTTTTATTTAGCCGAATACCTTCGGTAGGATTTGATCTGATAACCTAGTTAATTATTACTTATTTTTAATGCTTAGTTTACAGTAAATTGTAACTCGGGTTTTGGGCCGTGAGGCCAAAGTATTGTTAGCTCTATTAGTTTTTGAAAATTCGATTGTTATTTATATATACTCTATATATAATACAGATTGAGCAGTAAGGACATTACCATATATATATATATATATATATATATATATATATATATATTAATTTTGTGTTGTTTTAATTTCATCTTTGATCTTTTTGTAAACCCTAGTCATAGTATAAAAGCCTTGGGATAACGAAAGAGAAATGGTTTGAAACCTCGACCGGATGTGCTTTCTAACTTAGATATTATTTAGTTATAAGTGACTCCTTCTTAACTTAAAAAAGGTTGAAAGGTGTAATTTATTTGTTTATGTTCTTATTAACTAAACTTGGGGAAATAAGGATTTAAGGAATAATTAATAAGTATATAATTACTATGGTATATACATATATATTCTTTATAAAGTAATACTTATTCCTGTATAAAATTGCATGAATTTCATAGTTTTTCTTCTAGATAGAACTAGATATGTTGACTGTAATGATTGAACTTAAAATAGCTAGAGTAATGAATTCAGAAAAAAAATGATTATAATTTCATAAGAAAATATCTACTGATAAAACAATTTTATTAAAATAATATTTCCTATAAAACTAAAGCATACTTCATGAAACAATAATACAGAACTATGATCCCTTTTAATTGATCCTAACTTAGAAATCCATCAACATTCCTATACTTTCAGATACAGATTTAGAATAAAATCATAGATAATAAACAAAACAATTTTTAGAACTTGGATAAAATGTAGAAGGTGGGAAACCACCCAAAGGAGACCGTTCCTCCCAACTGTCTCCTGAAGCGTCCAAGATTACTTGCTTAGGACCCTCGAGCCTGTTCAACGAACCACTAGGACGAATAGGTTGTGTAACAACACACACAGAACTTCCTGAAACTTAGCACTCAATAGAATACTTAACTCAGCAATTTCACTTTAGCTATCCCCTCATTGAATTCCTTGTGCGTCTGACTTCTTAGTTTGCAGCAATCACAAGGTTCATTCACTTGGAATAGAATTTAGTGTGCCTCCTTCTCAATTTGATGGTATTTATAAGATTTCACAGGTCTTTGGGTCAGTTTTGAAATTAAATGAGTCACCTGCTCAGGTCCTCCTCTTAGGGAACATGACCACAATGTTAGCGAGTTTGCTACCTGCAACAGCTAGAAAGTGAAATGCTAATGTTGCCACTTGTGATTTATCATTCTACAACTGCCCATTCCACCTAGTGGGTCAGTGAACACTCTTTCAATAGTCTCCTTTGGATAGGTGTCTCTCCATTTAATTATGTAAATAAAATAAATATTCAATTACAGTCATGCTTGACCATCTTGGTCATCAAAACTTTACAATAATTTTAACATAATGTTTTCTCAAATAAGTGACAATATTTATTTTTTAGTTCTAGGTGGGTTAGGTGGGTTACAGTTATTACCAGAAGCCAGTCCTTCTTCAATCTTTCGTGAATGCTTACAGCCTGCATAGCCTTAACCAGGTAATGAACAAAATCTCAATTTACTTATACGCATTTAAATTCAAGTTTTTTTTAAGGTTAATAACCTATATAGAGTTGTGATAGAGTTTAACTTGGAATTTTTCGTCATTATGCAGCCACGAATAAATAAGGAGAAATATAGGAGGACTAACCCCTTTCTCTCTCTGCTGTTATTTGAGATGAGTTTCAGTATGAGATTTATTTTTCTTTTTCATTTCATTTTTGTGGAAATGGTTGTTATAAATATGAATTTTTAATTTCCAGGTGGAGTTAGAAAAATTCGAGTGAATCTAGCTTCAAAATTCTAGCCCAACCTTTGTTTATCCAGGTAAGGGTTTTACACCTCTATTCCTTTCCTTATTCAACTTTGTTTTACATTAATAGTCTTTTAACATAAAAATAAAATGTGTACGTAGGTTCCCTAGCTTGACTTGGAAAGAGCAGCGACAGGGTCACCTCCTCTCATACCTCCTTGTTCTTTGTACAGAGGTAAGGGTTTTCATCTATCGTTGTTGAATTAGAAGTGTGCATTTTTATACTTTGTTGTTAATAATATACTAACACCACTTAGTTTGGTCGATGTGTTTATTGGCGTGATGACTTAGACGACACAACTTGGATCTTCCACAGTCACACTGTAAGGCTTTGGTAGTTTAAGGGTTGCAAAGGTTTCCCATTGGGTTCGCAGTCCAAAATCAAAAAGGGATTACACATCCTCTGTGAAGATAACTTTTTAAATTGTCTTATGATCAACCCTTGTGGGTTATGTACTATATTATAATAAAGGATTCAAACACTCTCAATTTTTAATGCGTTGAGTTTCCATCCTATTTGGATGTACATTGCAATTTATTCCGAATGGTGGATGCCAATCGATGGGCTTACAACCATGATGATGTTTTAACGGTTGGAAAATTTTGTTCATTGAGATAATTCTATTGAAGCTCGGAGCTTAATAACGATTTTTATTTTAGTTGATATGATTCAATTGTTGTTGAATTATTTGACAGAGATAACTATCCTAGGGTATGGATACCCATGAATAGTGATTGTACATTTAAGTTTATTTGACAGAAATATATTTACTCTGTAATTTACTAGATATGATTGTCGTTTGTGCTATTATATGGATCTGTAAGCTGGAGATGTATTGTTTTTTTATAGAAGAGTATATTTTTTATTTGGTTCCAAATGGGTATGATTACCCAACTAGAAGGTATCATATATTTGATTACTGCCGAGTTAAAATATTGATCTAGAGATTTGCGTTTTAAATGTTTTCGAGTGAAAAAACAATTTGGCTCTACTATGTATATTTTATGCAACTGTCTGCAATCATTTTGTTTAGTGATTACATTTTTTGATTTTGCATTGGGGTTATTCGAATGTTGGTTTTTTTAGTAATTCTTTCTGTAAATTCTTTTGTTAGCTATCTGGTCATAACTATAGGTATTCTTTAAACATAATTTTTATAGAAAAAGTTATAAAATAACGAAGTTTAGAATAGAGGTAAACTCTGTATGAATAACCTCGGCTCCTAGGGCATGTAATTAGTTTTGAAAGGACTTAGATCTAATATACATTTAAAATATTTTTAAAAGAAAATATGCAAACATACTTTAAAATATGAACCAGATTTATGAATTGGGCATTACTTGGGTTTTCTGAGTGTTGGGTTGGTTGATTATGATACATTCATTCAGATTCTTTAGTCATACCAACGTTAGATCCACTCTAATCCGTATATGGAATCCCAAACATATATTAATTGAAAATATAACTAAGATAATAAGATTTGCGATTATTTTTACATTTTGTAATTAAAGAACAATTTATACTCAATCATAACATGAATATAGGAAAAGGTTAGGAACATATGCATGGTATAATTTCTATAAAATTAAATCTATTTACAATTCATATATATTCTCGGTCTATAATTTATTAATACTAAATAGATAAGAAATTGATTATGGAACCTGACACCATTGTCAAGAAAATAGAACTAAATTTGTTGTTCCTCCCAACCAACTCCTAGAGAAACCAAGTCTTACTTGCCCCAAAACCCCTAAGCATGTTTATTGAACCAAAAGGAAAAAATCTGATTAATGCGCCATCTATTGCATCAAGAGATCAATTCTGCGTCCATCACTATCGTCCTGCTTGCTTGATTGACATACTATTTTATATTATTTTTCCTAGGACTTGGTCATTTATGATCAGCCTCCTTCTCTTTAGTACTCTACAGGGAGTCTTGACCTTATTTTGGGGAAGATGCCTCCTGCATCACTTGATTTCTCACTCAACATCTTTCGTCGCTCGTATTTTTTCCCTTGTGCACCAGCAAACACTCTTTCAATAGCTACTTTAGTGTTGATTCCTCTTAGTATTTTAACTATTAAATAAAATAATCCATTACATCCATTTTGACTTTCTTGTCAAAATATATACAAAAAAATATTCCAAGTAATAATAATTTACATTTATTTGGTGTGTTACATTAAATGATTGAGAGCTTTGAGAAATAGGTCTTCTTAATTGTAACTATAATGTAAAAATCCATAAAATGTTACTCCAAAAATCTTATATGGTTATAATTTTGGGGTTGTAAATTTTATAGTGAAACTTGGAAATAAATAGAAAAAATTAAAAAAACTTGTGTAATTAATCAATATTAAAATTATAAACAATAATCCCTATCCAATCATTTTCATGTTGGGATTCCACCCATTGAGAGTAAGAATATGATTAGGTATTTCATGTGAAAGCTAAAAATAATCAACATAGAAATTAGAGGTTTTGTGATGTTGTTTTAAATGCAAGTAAAAGTCACTCAAAAACATAAAAGGATAGATTAGGTACACAAATGATTGATTTAGACATTAGATGTAAAATG
This sequence comes from Pseudotsuga menziesii, assembly GCA_001517045.1. Taxonomy (NCBI): domain Eukaryota; kingdom Viridiplantae; phylum Streptophyta; class Pinopsida; order Pinales; family Pinaceae; genus Pseudotsuga; species Pseudotsuga menziesii. The sequence continues at coordinate 26,288 of LPNX011132960.1, forward strand.
AAGAAGTAAATCCTCTACATAATTATGATATCATTAAATGTATTGCCACAACTAAATTTCAACTTAAATTATTGTGTAATGAAAAAAATTATAACTATATATGCTTGTTTATTTTTATCTAAAGAAATGTATATACGAAATTCAAATATTACCATTTTCAAGAAGCATCATCATCATCAATACTTAAATTTAGTTTTCTAAAATATTGTAGTGGGGTCTAAAATGTAATATGGATATATTTAGTAATTTTATTCATGTCCAACTGTATTTATGCTTTCCGGTTTAATACATATCTTTTTTTTATTCTGAATTTACATTATATCTTTCTTTATATTGATTTTTTTTAACCAATTTGTCTTCTTCAAGTGACACATATGAAAGAGTTGTATCTCTTACGTAATTTTTTCCTAATAATAATGATGAGTGGATTCAACAACATGAAAGATGAATAAGGGGAATCTCAAAAGAATGGTTGGGAGTTGTCACCAATGGCACTATTGAGTTGTATTTTGATGCCTAGAGTTGAGTGCCTTGTTGGAGTTGTGGAGGAAGACAAGTCAACCTTTTGAGATGCTTGGGATGTACACACATTAGTGCACTAGACCATATTCCTTCTTGGGTAGATTTTTCCAATAACATGTTGGCTCAATTTAGATTTAAGACATTTAGAACTGCATATCTATATGCACAAATTAGATAAATTAAAACCATAAACATTGCATTACACAATTGATATGAAGAGTGCAAATGTTGAGAAAGGGTTTGCACCTCCAGAGATTTGATCATCTTGGTGCATATACGGAATATTTTGTATATGAACACCTTCTTATATGTGCATATACAGAGGCACACAAATACGAAAGCTTCTGTATATGTGCATATACATAGGCGCACACATACGAAAGATTTCGTATATGTGCATATACGTAAACTTTCATATATGTGCATATACAGAAGTCTCCATAAATGGAATCTTCCATATATGTGCATATATATGGATGCACACATACATGGAATATTTTTTATATGCGCATACATGAAAACGTGCATGTCACGTCCCCTCATCTCCGATGGGGATGCGACTACGGCACTGGTATTATCATGTAAATGAAGAACTAAGCCCCGTGAACATAATAACCAATGCATTGGAAATAAAAACATACACAGATGCATAATGCAATATACAGCGGAAGTTGAAACATTCATGCAATACATTCAACATGTTCATCATATTTCATTAAGCAAATACAAATGCAAAGATTAACACAAGAGATACTTATATTGGAAGAAGCTTGTCCCGCAACCAGCCATGTCACTACAACGTTCCATCCAACCATAGGCCAGTGTGCTCATCAATCGCTCAGCAGCACTACCACCCTTGAGCTGGGCATGATTCCCAAAAGGAATAAGGGAACACTAGAAGGCTCACACATAGCCAAAGACATCTCAAAATCCATCCAAGCCAAAACTACATTTGGGTTTATCAGGCTGTTGAAGAGGTGGAATGGTTCAATTGCTAAGCTAGTGAGCTAAACCACAGAGCTATGGACACCTACACAATATCCAGCTTGGATTTCCCAAAACCTACACACCCAACACAAGGAAGCATCCCCTTCTCTGCTACACATTCCCTTAGGCTATGTCTTCCATTCTAGTGCTATTACAGTGTGCAAAGAAGAAAATCTAGCTCCTCTTGATTTGGCTGTGAGGTTCCTTTCCACACTAGATTTATCAAGCTAATTCTTCCTCAATTCCACTCCAAATTGGTTCAGACCAAACCAAAGGATGCACTAAAAGCAAGATGCAAATTCTGGGTTTGAGGAAAAAACATTTTGCAACAAAAAACAACAATGGTGAACAGGGAAAAACAACCCTCTAACAACAATTCGATTTTCAGAAACTTCTATGGGTTTCACATGGGCAAAAACAAACTCAACCAACACCCAAAAATCGTGGATCTTTTCTCCAATTTGTTGTGCAACCCAAAAACAGTTTTTCCCCATCTAAGTAATGAGGAAAACAACAACAAAAATGTCAAGCAAGGATCCCAACCACTGAGATTTTTAAAAATGACTTCCTAGTGATGGGGAAAATGAAGAACACTGCAAAAACATGAATGGAGAATGCACAAGAGCTCCAAAAACGTGAGGAAGAGAAAAATGTAGATGCATGGTAGAATGGGCATACATTTTTGGGCTTTTAATTGCCTAGGAAGTGAAAACACGTTTTTCCAAAATGGGTGCTCTACCCAATTCGAATTTTTCCCATACTCTACCCTTTCCCATGCAATAACTACCTCAACCAATTTCTGGCAAAAATAAAAGATTGGGGAAAAATATAAGAAATGGGTAGTTGACAGTTTTGATGGGTTCTCCCTTTGACATTTGTATTTCTCCATTGGCTCAAAGGTTTGA
>LPNX011132960.1:28790-49128 GCA_001517045.1 Pseudotsuga menziesii
AACCTTCCCTATATGAGCGCCTCCATATATGCCCATATACAAAATCTTACGTATATGCACACTTCTGTATATGCACATATACGGAAGCACGCATATACGAAAGCTTTTGGATATTATCATATATGGAGGTGTGAAAATACATAAGATTTCATATATGTGGATATATACAGAAGCACACATATACGAAATCTTCCATATGTGCATACACGAAAGTGCGCATATACAGAATATTTTGTATATGCACGCTTGCGTGTTTGCACATTAACATAAGCTTTTGTATATGCATGTTGTTAGCACCAGTGCTAAATTTTGAATATCATTTACAGGTGGGTTAGCACCATTTTGAGCTAAATAGTTGGAAGGGGAGCAGGCCAATGAAAGGAGGAACAAGGTTCGAAAATTCCTTCTGATAGGACCTTGAGGGATGTAAATAAGGTCTACAAGTTGTGCAGTGGTAAATATGAATGGCGAATATACGTGGTAGAAAAAATCAAAAGCTGAGGAATATTTCGTAAAGGAAAAGATGCATGGTTCTAAAGGAAGTTGGACATTGGGTAAGGTATATCGATGAATGAAGAGGATTTCACAGCGACATATATGCGTGGAGAAATAAGTTTTGGAGGATTTTGAAATCTGTTACGTCCTTCAAGTTTCAATGGGTGAAATCTAAGAGTGTTGAATATATATAGTGAAAGCGGATTTCGCGGTGGCAACTTGCATGAAGGATAAGCCATGACGGAGCCACGAAATCTCGTAGGAACTGCATAGTTAAATGACCACAATCTTGAGCGTGTCATATCTACAAATGAAATGTGTTTTCGCAGCCCAAACATGCACGAAATATAAAACAAGGAGGTGTTGTGAAATGTTGGTATACCCCGCACCTCTGGAAGGAAGAGATCTGGTGGAGAGCCTATCAACAGCTAAAAAATTATTTCATGATGAGAAAGTGCATAGAGTTTAGCAAGAGGAGGTGTTGCGAAATATGGTACGACCCCACATTTTGGATGGCAGAGATCGTGGCATTGATGGGATCTATAGTCCTTGTTGATTTCGTGATAGAAATATGTGCGAAGGTTAACAAGTCAAAGGATCGCAAAATCACATAAGGGTCACATCGTGGAACAATTGAGATTTCTTGTAGCAGAGATCTATGGTTGTGGTTCATTTCGCATAATCAAAGGTGCGAGGAGGAAAAGGATCAGTGCAGGTGCAAAATGGAGTTAGATAATATACAATTCCGATGTTGTAGATTTTTCCTAAGAGAATAAAACCATTAGAGATGTTTTGAAACGTCACTTTCAATCAAGCGAGCCTGCATCTCAGATGTCATATTACCATTTTTTATCCAGCATATCTGTTTTCCCATATTTCATGTTTTATGTGTAAATCATGGAAAATTTTCCACCTCATGAGTTTTTTAGGATTTGAAATAATGATTTGGGATTGATTCCCAATTTTGTAACTAAATTCGGCTATGTTTCAAGGTTGGTCTCGGGATCCCATGGAACTATAAATGTACCCTCGTTAGAGGAAGAAAGGGTTGGAACTTTCATTCAAAAAGCATTATGCTCTTGGTTTTTATGTCTCTATGAACTTTCTTGGAAGTGTTAATGAGAAATATTCTTTTTTGTTTCTGATATTCATCGCGGTGTTCTACATTCAGTTCGTGTTTCCTTTATGCATCAATTCCATTTCTGTAATTTCCTGCTAATGATCTCTAGTTGTACGTGAGGATTCATTTTATTAAGCACTCCTTTTGTCAGATATTGCATTTGTGATGTGTTTGTGATGACTGTTATAGAATTCACCCATTGTTAGGTGTTATGTATCAATTATTGGCCTTATTGTTGCTGCTGCTAAAGGTGGTGCAAGAGATTCATCCACATATAGGTGCCTCTTGCTTCACTGGGATTTTTACTCTTCCCCCTACCACCCTTTAAATATATTTGACTAAATGTGACACCTACTTTGCCTCAGAGTACAAAGGACAATTCCCACTCATTTTCACTGTAATATCCTTGATTTCTTTAGGTTGTGACTTCATTGCACAATGGTATTTCTTGTCTATCTATTTCACCATCTTTAAATATGCAAATACCATGTTGCCCTCAGAAATCTAACCTTCTTAATGCTTCTTTAAAGCCATATGTATATGTGAATACTTTTGTGATGAAGAGAGAGCCCTCTCTGACTATATTTTCTAGAATACAGTCTAAAGATTGGTTTGAAATGGTTATCCCTTTGACTTCCTACCACAACCATAGGAAAATTACAAGATGCTAGCATCCTAGTGTCCTTGTCGGGGAATAATCACTATTGTTTCCTTGGAAGAACGACATTGTCTTATCTCTACAACCTGGTTGAGTAGTCAGTTTTAGACACAAAATTGGTTGTACATGCTCTGGAGACTCCACACAAATTTTGAAGGTGACTCCACTAGGAAATACTAGCGTCCAGAAGAACCAACACAAAGAGAAATCCTGATGTAGAATATTTCCAATAGATTTTTGATCCAGAGAGTCTTATTCGAAGGTCTAATAGGCTGCAAAGGTTAGTCATAAATCTTTCCTTCCCTGCTGAAGGTGTTGTCTCTGTTAATGACATATCTGAACATTGCAATGTGGAATTTGGACTATCTTTCCTGATAACTAAATCTGATTCCAGCCTCTCTGACGTGGTATTTGATACCTATGCATTTGATTTCCCCTGCATTTCTTGGTCACCTCAGACCTCACAACCTATAGGAAGGGATTTCCAACACTTTCCTGAGTGCCCTACACTTACTGCTGAATTTGACCTATTAAATTCCACTGTCATAAGGCAATATGTTGCCACTTCTTTTCCTCCCACCATGTTCAAGCCTAATTAACCTTCATCTTCCAATTTCACAACTCCCCACATTTCTACAGTTCCTCACAACTTACCAATATTTGTCACACCAGTCTTATCCCCCCTTGTAAACCATGTTATACCTCCAAGGATGGAAAATAGGTTTTCTCCTATTCATCTTCCTACTACTCTTTACGGCCTCCCTTTGGGATACTCCCAAAGGCTCAAACAATTCAATGGTGAGAGGGGGTATTCAGCTGAATAACACTTGGGATGGTTCTTAGATTGGAAAGACTTGGAAGAAGTGGATCATGATGATGTGAAGGTCATATTATTTTCCCAAAGTATGGTGGGAAAAGCAAGGAAATGGTACAAAAAACTCCCAAATGATTATATCCTAAGATATCAAGCCTTTGAAGACTCTTTCAAAAATAAGTGGGAAGACAAGAAGAACCCTAAGCAATATCTCTCTTGAATATCATTCAGTGAGGAGAAGAGATAGTGAATCTATCCAATATTGTTTCAACAGGTTTATGAAGGTCTACAATGCCATTCCTTCCCAATTCAAACCTCCCATTGGTTCTTCCCAAATTCACTATTATGAAGCTTTCGATGGTGACTTTTCCTTGTGGCTGAGTGAAAGGAGATCAACTTCTTTAGAAGATATGATGAAATATGCCATAAAGGTGGAGGTAAACCTCACTGCTGCAATAAAGAAGAAAAGAGATGAAGGAGAATGGAGGAGGGAGGGAGGAGAGCGGAGAAGAGAGGATGGAGAATGGAGAAGAGATGGAAAAGAATGGAGAAGGGAGGAAGGAGAGGGGGTATTCAGCTGAATAACACTTGGGATGGTTCTTAGATTGGAAAGACTTGGAAGAAGTGGATCATGATGATGTGAAGGTCATATTATTTTCCCAAAATATGGCGGGAAAAGCAAGGAAATGGTACAAAAAACTCCCAAATGATTCTATCCTAAGATATCAATCCTTTGAAGACTCTTTCAAAAATAAGTGGGAAGACAAGAAGAACCCTAAGCAATATCTCTCTTGAATATCATTCTGTGAGGAGAAGAGACAGTGAATCTATCCAATATTTTTTCAACAGGTTTATGAAGGTCTACAATGCCATTCCTTCCCAATTCAAACCTCCCATTGGTTCTTCCCAACTTCACTATTCTGAAGCTTTCGATGGTGACTTTTCCTTGTGGCTGAGTGAAAGGAGATCAGCTTCTTTAGAAGCTATAATGAAATATTCCATAGAGGTGGAGGTAAACCTCACTGCTGCAATAAAGAAGAAAAGGGACGAAGGAGAATGGAGGAGGGAGGGAGGAGAGCGGAGAAGAGAGGATGGAGAATGGAGAATATATGGAAAAGAATGGAGAAGGGAGGAAGGAGAAAGAAGAAAAGATAAAGAACCTGAAAAACCCTCTACCTCTAGCTCACAAGAGGCTAGAAAAGATACGATGTTGAGAACCATGGAAAGGATGATAGAGAGACTCTATATGGATGGTAGGCTATCTCCTAGGTAAAATCAAGAACAACAGAATAGGAATCAGAATGTTAGAATACCATAAGTTATCCAAAACAGGAAGAGAGACCGGTGAAACCCTCTTGATCCTTATGTCAGGTCTCCATTTCAAGAAAATTATGTGGATCGAGATGGAAAAAATCAAGCTGAAAATAAAATACATCAACTGGAAACTGACTCTCCCACCACCTTTCTCACCAAATAAGAGCACGACAATGCTTGTCTTGAAAGGGGAGAGATTCCCCCAGACGAGACAGAAGACTTTAGGAGAGGATATCAACTTGGTTTTTTTAATGCACAAATACATATTAGCCTGAAAAACAGAGAGGTCCCTATCGTGAGAAATAAATACGCAGGAAAAAAGGCCTCTACCAACAATCCTAAAGGTGACACACCCTCCAAGGAGAGCTCCAAAATGTGTCAAAACCCAAAGGGAAGGAAAGAATACAAGAAAACCCGAGAAGTGATGATCAAGGACAAACTTCTTTCAGCCTAGAGGCTGAAATTGCCAAGATCAAAATCTCTAACCCCTTATTGAATTATTGAAAAACTATGAATACCACTCGAAAATTACCATAGTATTGAAACCCCCAGGGGAAATCTCTAATGTATCGGATTCCCTCAATCTCCATGATGATAGGCCTGCCATCCTATTTGGACCCCATGTAGATGAGCCTTCCGATGAAGAAGTTCCCCCTTTCTATGTCAGCATGAACATCCATAATTCCATCCTACATAACGCCATGCTTGATTCAGAAGCCTCTCATAATTTGATTCCCAAAACATTCATGGATGATATGGGATTAGAAGTGACCAGACCCTACAGATATCTCTTCTCTTTTGATTCTAATAAAGTTAAGTGTCTGGTCTTGATCAAATACTTGGTCATCTCTTTAGCCCAGATCCATGCCAAAACCATTGTCATGGATGTAGTTGTGGCTAACATCCCTCTGAAATTTGAAATATTGTTGTCGAGATATTGGGTAACCAAAATCAAAGGTTCCCTCCAGATGGACATGTCATATTCCACTATCCTTGTATTCGAGATATAGAGAAGTCTCTTCAGAGAGAGAAAGTTAGCATACATGGTGACCAGCACTGAGAGACCACACAATCACCCCATATATTTGTTGGACACAGAGATTGGATCTGCCATTTTCTTCACAGAAGGGGATGGAGATAGCTACAGTTCACAGAACTCTACCTTTGTGCCTACTTAGGAGCTAGAAGGGGTGTGGGATGTGAGATTTGATGGGGCAGTAGGCAGAGAAGGGGCAGGAGGTGGAATGTGGGTTAGACTCCTAGGAAAGGAGAGGTCTGAATTACTGTTACAAGATTTCTTTTGACTATACAAAAAATGAGGCAGAGTATGAGGCTATGGTGTTAGCCATTCAGATCCTGAAGGATTTCCAATTCAGGAAGATAGTAATACATGGGGATTCTGAGCTGATGATTAAACAAATGAAAGGTGAGTATCAGGATAGACATCCCAGGATGAGAAGTTATAGAAATGTTTCCCAGGACCTCCTAGAATGCTTTGAAGAATGTAATTTTAATCTGATCCCCAGATTACAAATTTGTATAGTTGATTCCCTAGCCACTTTTGCGGAGGTTTTCAAGGTCCCTATGCACCTTGGCGGGGAATATGAAGTCGAAGAGATGGCAAGTCTTTGAGGATGACAGTCAAATCTACGAGTTCCTCACTCCCGCTGGTGAGTTTGATGGATTGACTATTGATGAAGAAAAATGAGCTTCTAGAGGAGGCTTCTCCCACTCCAGAACCTTTGCAAAGTTAGACCGCTAATCTCATAGAAAGGCCCTAGGAGGAGGATGTTGCTCATGTTGAAGATGTGGATGGCGATGAAACTAAGAAATATTGGGAGCCAGAGTTCCAAGAGGTTGATGGAAAACACGAATATGTGATAACCACTATGGCAAGGATATCTTGCAGCTCAAAGGTAACTCCATCCCCAAGGGTTTAGTCCCTTTAGAAAATATTTTTTATCCTAATGATGTGGCTAAATAACCCCAACTAGTCCCAAGCTGTGAAGATGTTGAGGATGTGAATATTGGGATAGAATATCATCCCAAGGTCATTAAGATATCAAGAACCCTCTCATTTGAAGCGAAGGATAAATACATCTCACTGATGACAGAATACTCCGATGTGTTTTCTTGGAGCTATAGTGACCTTAAGGCCTATGATACAAGCATAATCCAGCATACCATACCAATCAAGAAGTACGATATTCCTTTCAAACACAAGCTGAGAATGATGAATCCTAAACTACTTCCCTTGATAGAAAAGGAGATCAAGAAGTTATTTGAGGCCAAAATCATTGTGGGCCTCATATTCTCACGCTGGGTGGAAAATATGGTCCTTGTTAGGAAGAAGAATGGGTAAATAAGAATATGCATTGACTTCATGAACTTGAATAAAGTTTCTTTGAAGGACCATTACCCACTTCCAAAAATGGACCATATCTTGTAGAGAGTAGTGGGTTCAAAGAGGATCTCCACTCTGGATGGATTCTCAAGTTATAACTAGATCATTGTGCACTGGGAGGATCAAGAGAATGCAACCTTCACCACACCCTGGGGCACTTTCATGTATGCTAAGATGCCATTTGGGCTCATGAATGTAGGGGAAACCTTCCAGCGGGCCATGGACATATATTTTGCTAATGAGAAGGACAAAATTTTAGTCATCTATTTGGATGATATCACTGTTTTTTCCAAATCTGTTGAAGAACATGTTGCACACCTGCTGAGGAAGTTTAGAAAATGTAGAAAGTTCAGCATCTCCCTGAATCCGAAGAAATCATTCTTTGTTATGAAAGAAGGGAATATGTTGGGGTATATAATCTCCTAGGAAGGCATCAGGATAGCTCTGAAGAGGGTTGAAGCGATCAACAAAATTGAGCTCGCTTGAAATAAGGTGTAGGTTCAGTCCTTTCTAGGAAAGGTAAACTTTATGAGAAGATTTATTTTTTCCTTTGCCGAAATAGTGAAGTATATAACTGATATGCTGGGGAAGGATAAAGAAATCAAGTGGACTCATAAGGCCAAAAAATACTTTGAAGACATAAAGAAGGCCATATCCGAAGCACCTGTACTTGCAATCCCTGACTTTTTTAAAGACTTCCTCATATTTTCATTTTCCTCAAAGAACACAGTGGCAGGGGTATTGCTGTAGAAGAGTCATGAGGGACATGATCATCCCATCGATTTCTACAGCAAGACCCTGAGAGATGATCCCTTGAAGTATAATATACTAGATAAACAAGCTTATTCTCTGGTGCAGGCATTAAAGGATTTCTGGGTATACATCCTACATTCCCATATCATTTCTCACATCCCCATTAATGCTGTGAAGGAAATTCTGACCCAACCAGATCTAGAGGGGAAAGTGGATAGCATTCTTGCTCGAGTATGACCTAGAGATCAATCCCAAAAAAATGATCAAAGGCTGAAGACTAGCCAATATTATGGCACAATCCAACTATGATGCTCTCAACCTGCACATGATTGTTGAATTGTCAGCAAAAGAGAAAAATACTTAGGAACAAACAGGTCCCCAAGTAGGTGAGCATTTTATGTCATCCCCGTGGTACATTGATATCATTTTTGTGTTAAAACATATGAAGGCCCCACATGATGTGGATAGGACAAGGTCCAAGTTTCTCAAGCAGAAAGTATCTAGGTTCTGCATGTTGGAGGGAAAATTGTATTGGAAGGAGCCATGAGGGGTGTTGTTGAACTGTGTGGATGAGCAGGAGGCAAAGAGGCTCATTGAGGAATTCCATGAAGGAGAATGTGAATTCCATCACTATTGGAAGGTCACTATAAAAAAAATCATGAGGGAAGGGTTTTATTGGCCCACCATCTTTTTCAATACTCATAAGAAAGTTGTTTCCTACCACAAATGTTAGATCTTTGAGGGGAGAAGGAAGTTATTACCCTTACCTTTGAAACCCATATAGGTTGAAGCCCCTTTCTAGTAATGGGCGATAGATTTAATCGAAGAAATAAATCCACATTCCTCGGGACAACACGGGTGGATCCTTACTACTACTAACTACTTCACTAAATAGATCGAGGCCATCCCCACAAGACAAGATACCGAGACAGTGATCATGCAGTTTCTAGAGGAGCATATCTTGTCAATATTTGGGGTTATTAAGAAGATAATCACCAACAATGCTCCTACATTCAAGTGTAAAAAGTTGGTGGATTTTTTCTTCAAATATCACATACAGTTGGGACATTCCACAACCTACTATCCTTAGGGAAATGGGATAGTAGAATCTTCAAATAAGAGCCTCATGAGTATCATCAAGAAGCCGCTACAAGATAAAATTAATGCTTGGAAGAAAAATCTAATCCATGATTTGTGGGCTGATAGAATTAGTGTGAAGAAGTCTATAGGCACCTCACCTTTCCAGCTGGTTTATGGCTCTGAAGTGATTTTTCCCAGTTCCCTGAGCTTACCAGTAATGATATTGCTATAGGAAGAGGAAACATAAACACATATAACTGAAGGGAGAATGTATCAGTCGATTGAACTACAACAACAGCGGGAGCATTTATTTTACACAACTCAGAAGTTTCAAGAGAAAGTGAAAGAAATATTTGATAGAAGGATGAAGCTTGATGATTTCCAGTTGGGAGATGTAGTCTTGTTGTGGTATGCACCACATGAGGAAAAATGTAATCATGGTAAGCTTGATCAGCTATGGAAGGGCCCATATAAAATCGTAGTCTTCAGAGGAAAGAATGCCTATGTATTGGATGAGATGGAGGGAAGTCTAGTGCACTGAGTTTAGCAAGAGGAAGCGCTACAAAATCTAGTAGGACCCCACATTTTGGATGGAAGAGATCGTGGCCCTGATGGGATATACATCCCTGGTTGATTTCACTATAGGAATATGCATGAAGGTTAACAAGGAAAAGGATCGTGAAATCGCATAAGGGCTGCATCTTGGAATGATCGAGATTTCCCATAGCAGATATCTACGACTATGATTCATTTCGCATAATCGAAGGTGCAAGGAGGAAAAGGATCAGTGCAGGTGTGAAATGGAGTTGGAGCATAGAAAATTCCGACAATGTAGAGTTCACCTAGGAGAATAAAATTGTTAGAGATATTCTGAAATGTCACTTTCAGTCAAGCGAGCCTGTATCTTAGTCGACACATTACCATTTTTTATCCACCATGTGTGTTACCCCATATTTCCTGTTTTATGTGTAAATCATGGTGAATCTTCCACCTCAAGAGTTTGTTATGATTTTAAATAATGATTTGGGATTGATTCCCAATTTTGTAACTAAATTTGGCTATGTTTCAAGGTTGGTCTCAGGAGCCCATGGAACTATAAATGTACCCTCGATAGAGGAATAAAGGGTTGGAAATTTCATTCAGAAAGAATTATGCTCTTGGTTTTTATGTCTCTGTGAACTTCCTTGGAAGTTTTAATGAAAAATATTCTTCTACGTTTCTGAGATTCATCACAGTGTTCTACATTCAGTTCGTGTTTCATGTTAGCATCATTTCCATTTCTGTAATTTCCTGCTAATGCTCTCTAGTTGTACATGAGGAATTCATTTTATTAAGCGCTCCTTGTGTTAGGTATTACATCTCTGATGTGTTTGCAATGACTATTATAGAATCCACCCTCTGTTAGTTGCTCTGTATCAGTTATTAGCCTTATTGTTTCCGCTTCTAAAGGTGGTGTAAGATATTCATCCACAGATAGGTACCTGTTGCTACACTAGGCTTTTTTGTCTTCCCTCTACCACCCTTTAAATATATTTGACTGAATTTGACACCTATTTTGCCTCAGAGTACAAAGGAAAATCCCCACTTAGTTTCACTGTAATATCCTTGATTAATTCAGGTTGTGACTCCATTTCCCAATGGTATTTCTTGTATGTCTGTTTCACCGTCTTTAAATCTGCAAAACCCTATTCCCCTTAGAAATATAGCCTTTTGAATGATTCTTTAAAGCCATATGTATATGTGAATATTTATGTGACGAAGGGAGAGCCCTCTCTAACTATATTGGCTAGAATATAGTCTAAATATTGGTTTGAAATGGTTACCCCTGTGACTTCCTACCACGACCATAGGAAAATTATAGGGCGCTAACACACGCTTCCATATATATGTGCATATACAGAAGCATCTATATAGGTGCACCTCCATATATGTGCATATACGAAAGCTTCCATATATGTGCGCCTCCATATATGCACATATACATATATGTGCATATACAAAAGATTCTACATATGCGCATATACAAAGGTAGACATTTATGGAAACTTTCATATATGCACATATACGGAGATGCACATATACAAAATATTTCATATATGCGCACATATATGGAAGCTTTTGTGTGTGTACATATACAAAGGCACACATATAAGGAAGCTTCAGTACATGCACACATACATGGAAGCTTCTATATATGGAAGCCTCCATATATGTGCATATACAAAAGCTTCTGTATATGCACATATATAGAGGCACACATATATAGAAGCTTTCATAGCTTTCGTATATGCACATCTCCATATATGCGCCTATACGAAAGCTTTTGTATATGAGCATATACGGAAGCTTTCATATATGCGCATATACAGAGGCATGCACATATGAAAGTTAGGAAAGATTTTGTATTTGCATGCCTATGTATATGTGCATATATGGAAGCTTCCAATTATGTGCGTATATGGAGGCTTCCATATATGGAAGTGGGAAAATACAGAAGCTTTCGTATATATGCACATATATGAAAGATTTTGTATATGCATGCCTCTGTATATGCACATATACAGAGGCACACATATATGGAAGCTTTTTTATATGCACATATACAGAGGCACATATTCAGAAGCTTTTGTATATGTGCATATACGGAAGATTATATATATGCACATATACGGAAGTGTGCATATACAGAAGCTTCCATATATGCACATATATGCGGATGCATGCATATACGAAAGCTTTCGTATATGCACTTACATGAAATAACACCTATACGAAACCTCCTGAATATGCATGCTTCCTTAGATATGCAAATATACGGAAGCTTCCACATATGAGCGCCTCTGTATATGCTCGTATACAGAATATTCTATATATCCACACTTTCCTATATGAATATATACGAAATCTTCTGTATATTTGCATATATGGAGGCACTCATATATAGAAGCTTCTGTATATGCACATAAATATGGAAGCACGCATATACAAAAGCTTTCGTATATGCGCATACACGGAAGCGTGCATATACCAAAGGTTTCATATATGTGTACTTCCATGTATATGTATATACAAAATATTTCGTATATGCACGCTTCCGTATATATGCGCTTATACAGAAGCTTCTTCACAGCTTGTCTCAATGTGTAGAGGCGATTTGCTTAGGGATAAGCAAATCACCTTTGCACATTGCGACAAGCTATGAAGAAGCTACTGGCTTCTAGAAATGTCGAACAAGATCCCTCATGACTTGTAGCAATGAAACAACATTGTAGGATTTGGTTGTAATATCCCCAATGAAAGCATTTATCAACACCCTAGGAATAGTTGGAGTTGACGTGTAGAGGTAGTTGATGAACAAATCCAAAATGGTTGCTAAGAGGAACCGAATCGGTCTTGGAGAGGGATTAGTGTCCCATGAAAGAAAGAGGAAAATTGGAGAGGATGATCGCCAGTTGAGAGAGCTCAGGACTAGCAATCCAAGCCTCAGCTACTACATAAAAATATCTAATTGATGACAGAAGTGTGACCATGGAAGGAATTGATCATGGAATCAATATTATAGAGCATTTATTAAGCGAAGCTCATCCATTATCCCTGAAAAATTAGAAGAGAAACAAGGAGTTGCAATTCCTCTCGACATCTTCTATGTGTATTCAATAACAGAACTGAGTGAAGAGTAGTGATATGTCGCATGGTCCATGATTGGAAGAAATTCCATTTGCGTTGCAGGGATTTCGACAAGATGATAATTCTTAGAGTCAAGGTTTTTAATCTCCTTGTATCGTTCTTTTTCCATTTGGCATTTATTTTTCCCATATGAATTTATATTGGTTTATACTTCTAAGGTATCTAATGCGTAGCTAACTCTTATGAGTAGAATTTATTTTTTAGATTGTTTATTTATATCGGGGTTTTCAAATTTGAAGATTTAAGGTTCCTTCGATGTGATGTTCAAAAAATCTATTCAGGGTTAGGGTTACCTTAATTATTAATATTTATACTAAAATTGTCTTACATGTTAGGAGTTGGTTGTATTTCATGGTATCTGACAAATTATTTTGCATTCTTTTCCATTTGTGATATGGATGCACATGGTTTTAACACCATAAGCTACTTACCCATCACATGCAAGTCAGGAGTATACTGTTCATAAATGCAGACACTCAATCATGCATAATACATCAACTGAATCTAAATATGTACACAACCATAAACAATATCATTTAAGTAACTAGATATATAGGAAATGACAATTTAAGCACTTATCTTTGTTTCTTTGGTTGGTGGACTCCCTCTTTATCCTTGTCTTCTTGTAGGAATTACTAGAGTGTTTGATAGTGTGCTCTACTTCATCATTTGATTCTGAGGACCTATGTATGTCTTGCTCATGCTTAAGCAAGTATTCTATACCATATATCACACGAGACTGCATACTGGTTTTGAATCTGAGTGTCACTTCTTCATTCACAACTACATCCCTTCTTATACAAATAATGAGATGGATAAGAGGTTCTTCTTTATCTTCTATATTAAAGTACATATTGCTCATCACTTGAGGAATCTTCTTTTGTTACTTTCCTTTTTGGTTCATCCTCTTCAACAATGTGAGAATGATCTCTTTTTTTGTTGGACCTTTTGTTGGAGGATCATTTGTTCCAGGGACAATATTTGGAGTAGTGTCGCTTCTCATCGCATGTATAACATATAATACTGGATATATCTCTTATGGGTTTCCTTTTTCTTTGGTTATGATCCTCCCTCTTGTTGTGATGATGGTCCTCCCTCTTGTTGTGATTTCTTCTAATGTGCATTGTGAGAGCTTGATCTTCAGTTCCTCCCATCTTTTCTTCTCTAGTTATGAGCCTAGATTCTTCTTAAGTGCATTCTTCCCAAATTTTGTTGAAATTAATCAGTTTCTATCTGGAACATATCCCTTGAATGAATTAATCCCATGAGCTTGGGAGACCATTCAAGGTGGTCATAACAATCTATCCTTCTTCTACCTTCTCTTCGACTACTTCGAGTTGTTCCTTGATTTGGGAAACCCTTGTGAAGTATGACTGCATGGTATTTGAGTTTTGTATCTTCACATTATTGAGTTGGTTCCTTAATGTCATATTCTGATTGATGTTCTTCCCTTCTAATAGTGTTGAAAATGCATCGAACATATCCTTGGGTGTCTTCAAGGATGACACATGAGCGATGAGATGATCCTTAATAGAATATGGAATGATTCTCTTGGCCTTGAAAATTTTCTTCTTGTGGATAGCCTTATTCACCTCCCTCTAGAGCTAGAACTTCCCCACTGATATACTTGTCCAAATCATTTTCTTCAAGGTGTTAGTATTATAATCCTCCCTTCTCCAATTTGGTCAATTATGTGTAAATTAGGAGTATTTTCAATCTTTATTTAGTCACTAGTCCCATTGGGTCCACATGTACCAGTTACTAAAGTGCGTGAAACACTGATTGAGGCTAACTGCCACTGACTGCACTTGCATGCATTATTTTAGGTTCCTCCTAGACCAATCCCTACTATTTAGGAGCCCCTGGGAGTGTCAGAACCAACCTCCTTCAGTTGAGTTCAATTGGTGACTAGTCAAGCTTAGTTAGGAGTCAGTTACATTCAATTACATCCATTTATATTTAATTAGCACTATTCATTGATTAACTGCATGTGGGAAGGTGCATTTCCTCACCTACCACATTCAGTTAGACTAGTTAATTGATTCTAACTAATTGAGGCACTGATTTAGACAACTGGACCTAACTAGTTAGGCTCCGATATTGATTTTAGACATGTCCAATTATCCATTCAGTTAGGTTGAGTCAATCAATTCAAATTTCTCTCTCATGTATTTGAATTTACTGGTTATTAATACCAGTGTATTACATTGGATTAATTATCCATTTTTACTTTTTATTAATGAAAGCATTTACAGCTGCAAATCATTATTGCACTGTTTCATATCATATTTTGAGTAAAATTGCTTGTGTAATCTTCTTGTGATTTTTTCCTTGGTTCATAGATTCCCGTGAGCTCAATTTTAATATGGTATTAGAGCCTTGGTAGGACAAGGCACTTATCCTTTTACTGATTTCATAATGGATAAAAAAAATTGAGGAAAATTGCTCCCTCCAACACTGCACTAGAAGCAGAGAATTTACCACATAAATCCTAAGAAAAGGAATTGTTTATCAAGATATATTGATTGACTAAGGTGGGTGTGAATAAAATTCCAAAAGTGCATGATGTTGACCTTAGTTTGTTTGTTTGTTTGTGTGATTTACAGGTTTTTCAGTCTCCTTCACTGCATTTGCTATAGTGGCATAATGGCCCCTTCTGTGGATCCTCTCACTCCTTTCAACTACCATCAGTGGAAGGAGGACATTGAGATTCATCTTTGGTCCAAAGGACTCTACAAAGTCACAATGGAGATGGAGGTAGAGACGATTCATTATGTTGACAAAGAAAAATACTGGAATAAGCTTGATGAAGCTTTTGTATTTCTGTGTCTTTCGATTTCTAAGGATCTTCTATTCCACATCACTGGATTGAATACTCCTAAGGAAATTTGGGATCAAATTGCTTCCCTATTTGATAAGAAAGATAAGACGAGGATCTATCAGCTAGAGAATGAGCCGATTTCTCTTCACCAAGGAAACTTCAAAACTCTAAATGATTTCTTCACCAAATTCAAGCACCTGGTGCTCCAGTTGAAGCTGTGTAAAGTTGAGAGGGAGGATGATCAACTCATCCTTTCCATCCTCTCAAAAATTGGACCAGATTACTCATTATTTGTATTAAAATTTCATTCCTGGAAGCTCACAACACCAAATTGGAAGATGCCAACTCTCAATGCCTTCATTAAGTCTCTCACCAATGAGCATGACAAGTTGGTCCAAATGGGGATCATCAAATCTTCCAAATATTAACCATTGGTTGTTCGAGGACCCAAAGCTATGAATGGTAAGGGGAAGTAAAAGAACGAGCCTTCTATGGAGAAGGAGTTGTCAGATGAGCCCTAGGGTTCAAGGAGAAGCAAGAATAATGGAAAAGGAAAGATCCTTTGTTCTTACTATGGAAGGGGCTTTCATACAGAAACCTCCTATATGAGAAGAAAGATTGATCAAATGGCTCTTCTTCTAGATAAAAATAGCATCAGTGTACCTCTTGGTGCAAGGAAGGATGACCATAGAGAAGAAATTGAAGAACATCATGAGATATTCCATGCACTGAAGGCTAGTTGTTCAAGAAAACATGCCTTCCTCATTGATTCAGGAGCTTCTAATCATATGGTTGCATCCGGAGAATCATTCTCTTCTTTATAGTCTTCTAATGGCCCTAGAATTCACATGGGTGATGATAGTCAAATTCGAGCCAAAGGGAAGGGTTCCATCAAGTTTGAACATGGAAAGTTCAAAGATGTACTTTATGTTCCCTCCTTAGCTACAAATCTGTTATCTATATACCAGATGACTTACACTGGCCATCCAAAGCAAGTGACATTTGGTCCTTACTCAGTGGAGATCACATATATCTCTACTGGGAACATCATAGTGAAGGTTGCTGAAAATCATGCCTCCAAGGAATATGAATTCTCACACTTCTTGACATTTTTCAGATCTAGTGTACTCTCAACTACCACTTGAAAGGGGAGGTAAAAACATTCTATCTACTCCTTTTGCAGTTTCCACTAGTATTTCAGAATCATAAGCATAATCAGTTGTATCAGTTTATGAGATTGAAATTTAGGGTGATTCAAATCCAAATCCAGTCCCTACTCCCAATCCTAATCCCAAATGGGCACAAAAGGCTATTGGGGCAGTTAGGAAGATGACTAAAAATCCATCTGACACACAGAGGAAAAGTGATCAGTTTCAGAAAGAGAACCTTGCACTATGTCATGCATGCTCACCTCATTCTGAGAGATGCAACAAACTCTCTGTGAGATGCTACATGGCAAGGCTTGATCAACTACAATGCTCTCATAAGAACAAAGTGGATCATACACCTCTTCATCCAAAAAGAGGCAAAGGTTACATTCCTCCTTTCTTCCATAATCATTTCGGGAGAAGATGGAGAAGTCTACATGCCAGGTCCCAGGATACCTGTGCATACAAAACCATGCATGTTGCTTCGATACACCACAGAGATGCAGGTTACAACAACTTTTTCTCAAGTTTTTTTTACTTGAATCCTGATTCTACCTGCTTAGTTTGAGGGGGGGGATTTTTCCCATCCAGTTTTTTCCCTATTTCCTTGTTTGTATTAAGAAGCTACTTTTTGCTTTAGCTGTAATGGGTGACCTCTGGTCGTATTTACCAGGGCCAACAAATTTTCCAAGTTAGCATTCAAGGGGGGTGTTAGGATTATAATCCTCCCTTATCCAATTTGGTCAATTATGTCTAAATCAGGAGTCTTTTTAGTCTTTATTTAGTCACTAGTCTCATTGGGTCGACATGGCCTAACTAGGCCACATGTACCAATTACTAGAGTATGGGGAACACTGATTGATGCTAAGTGCCACTAACTCCACTTGCATGCATCAGTTTAGGTACGTCCAAAACCAATCCCTACAATTAAGGAGCCACTAGGAGTGTCGAAACCAGCCTCCTTCAGTTGAGTTCAGTTGGTGACTATTCAAGCCTAGTTGAGAATCAGTTACTTTCAGTTACATCCAGTTATATTGATTTTTCCCCAGTAATTTATTAACTGCATGTGGGAAGGCACATTTCTTCACCTACCACATTGAGTGAGACTAGTTAACTGATTCTAACTAACTAAGGCACGGATTTAGACAACTAGACCTAACTAGTTAGGCTTCGAAAGTCATTTAGACATGTCCATTTATCCATTCAGTTAGGTTGAGTCAATCAATTCAAATTTCTCTCTCATGTATTTGAATTTACTGGTTATTAATACCAGTGTATTACATTGGATTAATTATCAATTTTTACTTTTGATTAATGAAATCATTTATAGCTGCAAATCATTATTGCACTGTTTCATATCATATTTTGAGTAAAATTTCTTGTGTGATCTTCTTGTGAGTTTTTCCTTTGTTCATAGATTCCTATGAGCTCAATTTTAATACAAGGATCATGGAGATCCTATACTTCCATGCTTAGAATTTGTCAGCTCCGCCAAGCTTATCATCAAGTTGGGTGTGATGATTAATTTTGAAAGAGAGCCTCAAATAGAAATATAAGAGATTTAGATCTTACCAATTTGAGATTCACAAGCTAATTCTAGATGTGGCTAACCTAGGGTTTGATAGAGAAACCCTAATTTTCCAAACTTGGAATCTCGAGATTTTGTCTGGATAGAAAGATGCACCTCCTTGAGGTGAGTTGTTCAGTGAGATCCTTTGACAAATTTGGTGGATGGAAACTCCAAAAACTTGATGCCCCAGTTTTCCACGGCAACAGAGATGAGGCCAAAAATGAAATGTTTTGGAACTAAATTCTTACTCGATAGAAATATGTGGCCTTCTATGGAAAGTTTCCTAATGTACTCCTTTTTCTAGATTGATGGAGGAAAAACCCAAAATCTTGATGCCCTAGTTTTCTCCCAATACAAGTGTCTGGGTCAAAAATGAAAATTCTCCAATTTTGAGTATGCTTCCTCCAAAATATGCATCCTCTTAGGGCGATTTATCCTAGCCATCTTTTCTTGATGATCTGTGGAGAAAAAACCTTGAACTGGGAAGCGCTAGTTTCCATTGTTGCATTGTGCCTTCTTTCATAGTAGCTCTGATACCATGTTCGATTTTCTAATTTAATCCAAATAAATTAGGATATTTATATGAATGAATAACAAGGACAACAAGATACACAAGATAAAAAAAGACAGAAATATTTTCCTCTGGGAAACCATAAAGGAGAAAACCCCAAAAACTTCCTCATAATAGTTTTTTCACTAATACAATATCACAAGATGGAAAAACCCAAGAATAAGAAGTATTTTGCAACTCTCTCTCTTTCTCCACTAGAAAACTTGCCATCTCTCTCTCCTATTGCACACTTTAGAGTGAGTGAGTGTGTGTTCAAACCGATAGGGCACCTCCCTATTTATATTATTCAGTTGTGTGACTCACTTAACTAACTAGGTCAACCAGATTATCTCTTTGGGGACGACCTACCTAGGAAGACTCAAAAATACATTTTAATTTATTTATCTTGGGTACTATTTACTCGACTTATAAGGAATGGCTTACCTCAATGACCAATTATAATAATGACATCTAGAACTAAGGAGAAATATCTCTGATGGGGGTACAACAAATACAATAATAATATACAATGGAATATATTTCGGAGTTACATTTACAATAACACCTCATACCCACTTGGAATCCCATCAGTTGATGGCGTGACCGAGAGTTTAAGTGTGATTTAAGGTACACTACCTTCCGACAAGAAATAACTTGGTTGGGAATCTAGAATGAAAACCCTTCGTTGGACAAGGAAAGGCATGCCCATTCCCAAGGGAGCACACCCAACACAAAGGTCAAGCAGATTGGGAAAGGATCCTACCATTCATAACTCATGCTAAAATCCTACTCGATGGAAGCATGGTGAGTGACATGCTTAGACAAACAATACAACATACTAGTATGTGGAGTGGGGAAAAAGAGCTAATAGAATTACCACATAGGAGATCTATCGAGATTCGACCCAACGAGTGGGAATCTTACCTAATGGGAGAGTTAGTGAAACACGATTCAACTCGATAAATGAAGAGTTTTGTTTGACGGGGAATTGATAAGGATGTATCTGTTGGACACTAGCTAGATGCATATAATTGTCCAAGGGTGGAAAGAGCAAGGAGCACAATGCACAGAACGAAGAACACACTTGGTGCTACAATTTGAGTTATAAGTTCAAGTGTAGGAGAAGTGTGATATAAGTGTTGGGAATAGTTTTAGAGAGGTGGATTCCTAGACATAGGGAGAAGATAGGTGCTTTAGGAGGCCGAACTGTAGATGTGACAAGGGAGAAACTTGTTGAGATAGGATTTTCTTAGGGTTTCTTTATAATAGAGTTATAGTCAATTTGGGTGCAATCCCGATAAGGCTGTAGTTGTCCACCTCCTAAAATCTTTTAACTATTTATAATGTACTATACTATTGTATCTCAATAAATTTATTGGGAACACCCCATTAAGGTGCTACCGCTTGCAAATTTTTGTTGATTATTTTGTGTATGACATTGTGTTAATGGTGCAATCAATTATAACTCAACATTCACCTAGTTTACACATAAGTCATAGTCTGGAAAACTTGTCCTGAGCTAGCCTTGCCACTAGGAATGGATTATGGGTAGTGCCACATGACCTAGAAGAGGAAACGAGGCTCCAATATCGAGTTGGGATTTTTAGGCCCATGATAGGTGGTATCAGAATAAGTATACGTGTTGTGCTCTTCACCACTTTTCTATGTGAAAAGGTAGTATTAGAGTTGAGTTGAAGGTGACTTTGAATTTCTCTTCACCACTATCACCTCCCTAGGTAATATTAGTGTCAGTATTTAGTTTTTACTTAGAAGGGGGGGTGAATCAGTAATTGCACAGATATGTACACATTAAACATATTTTCAGATTTAGAACAATCACACCAATAAACAAAATAGTGCACAAATGTTTGAGAGCAACTGCATATATATATATATATATATATATATATATATATATATATAT
>LPNX011132960.1:49139-62308 GCA_001517045.1 Pseudotsuga menziesii
TAGCACCTACTCATTTAAGAAACACTTGATCTCAAGTACAACTTGCAGTCTGGATAAGATTTTGCATATGCACACATACATAGGCATGCATATACGAAAGCTTTTGTATATGTGCATATACATAAAATTCCATATATACACACATTTGTATATGCACATATATGAAAGTCTGCATATATGGAAACTTCCATATACACGCATATATACAGATGCACACATATACAGAAGCTTTCGTTTATGTGCATACACGAAAGTGCACATATACAAAAGACTCCATTTATGAGTTCTTCTGTATATATGCACATATATAAAAACTTCCCTATATGAGTGCCTCCCTATATGCCCATATACATAATCTTATGTATATGCGCACTTCCGTATATGCACATATACAGAAGCACGCATATACAAAATCTTTTGTATATTATCATATACAGAGGTGTGCATATACAGACAATTTCGTATATGTGCATATATACAGAAGCACACATATACGAAAGATATACGAAAGATTCCATATGTTCATACACGAAAGTGCGCATAGACGGAAGCTTATGCACATGCGTACTTCTGTGTATGCACATATACATAAGCTTCTATATAGCATGCTTCCATATATATGTGCATATACGAAAGCTTATATATATGTGCACCTCCATATATGCGCATATACAAAAGCTTTTGTTTATGTGCACCTCCATATATGCACATATACATAGGCGTCTTTCATACACGGAAGCTTCTATATATGCGCATATATGAAGGAACGCATATATGGAACCTTTCATATATGCACATATATGGAGGTGCACATATACTGAAGCTTTCATATATATTGCACACATATATGGAAGCTTCCGTGTATGCACATATAAGGAAGCTTCAGTACATGCACACATACATGGAAGCTTCTGTATATGTAAGCCTCCATATATGCACATATATGAAAGATTTTGTATATGCTCTCCTTCATATATATGTGCATATATAGAAGCTTCTGTATATGTGTATATATGGAGGCTTCCATATACAGAAGCATGCATATATAGAAGTTTCTGTATATGTGTATATATGGAGGCTTCCATATACAAAAGCGTGCATATATAGAAGCTTCCATATATATATGTTCTTATATGAAAGATTATGATATAAGCACGCCTCTGTATATGCACATATAGAGAGGCACGCATATATGGAATATTTTTTATATCCACATATACGGAGGCGCATATACAAAATCTTTTGTATATGCGCATATGCGAAAACTTATATATATGCACGATTTTGTATATGCGCATATACGGAAGTGTGCATATATGAAAGATTCCATATATGCACATATAAACAGATGTGTGCATATACAGAAGCTTTCATATATGCACATGCATGGAAGCACACATATATAGAATCTTCTGAATATGCACACTTCTTTATATATGCAAATATATGGAAGATTATGTATATGAGCTCCTTTGTATATGCCCCTATACTTAATATTTTGTATATTCACACTTTTGGGTATCCACATATATTAAAGATTCTATATATCTACATATATGAAGGAGTGCATATATATAGAAGCTTTTGTATATGCACATATATATGGAAGCGCACATATACATAAGCTTTCATAAATGTGCATACACAGAAGCGTGCATATACGAAAGGTTTCATATATGCATGCTTCCATGCACAACTACATTTCACCCAAATATCCGATGGCTGTATTGTCGGATTTTCGACACTTCCCTATCGCATGTACGACACTATGAATTTTTTTAAGCGTCGGTGGATTTTCGTCGGTTATCTGACATCTTTAAAATCCGTCGGTTAAGCGACAGCTTAGTTTACCGTCGGTTAAATGTAAATCGTCAGTTATCCGACATCTAATTCATATTAAACTTTAAACACGAGTCGCTTAAACGATGATAATGAAAATGTACGCGTCGGTTAAGCGACGGTGGAGAAATTTTTTTTAAAAAAAACTACACTTACAGGCCGTCGCTTCTACAGCATGGCCATCGGTTCACCAATGAAACCCGTCGCTTAGCCGACAGATTATGAAAACGTAAGCGTTGGTTAAGAGACGGTGACAAAAAAATTTAAAAAACATTTACACCTACAGGCGTCGCTTAACTGACAGAGTATGAAAACTTAAACGTCGGTTAAGCGATGGTATTGTATTTTTTTTTTTTAAATCACCTACAGTCCGTCTCTTAACCGACGGCTATAAGTGTTTTAAAAAAAAAAATACAAATGCCAGATTACTGGAGACACACCTTGATGTTTGTATAGATTGTGAAATTACTATAATAAGCATTGTAGAAACCCTGAAAGAGCATTGTAGAGTTGATAATTCGCTCCAACTATTGGAAGGCTTATCGGAGGGAATGGTCCTTAATCACAGAATTGGAATCACATTATCATAAGATGAAATCTGTAGTGGTGACAAACTCATCCGCAATGTATCATAATTATTCAATAGATAAGCCTAAGTACTTCATCTGCAAAACTAAAATGCTCTTCACTAGTTGCTGCACATGAATAATGAGAGATGGGAAAACATGTGTCCTTTAAAGAATAGAATGGTAATTTAATATGCCTTCAATTGTTGGATGTATTGGCTTGAAATCTAATAAGACAATGGCTAGAATGCCAGTTTTGTTTGCACAAAACATTTGGAGATTCAATCAAAAGGATTTGACATGCTATGAAATATGGTTACTCAACTCAAGGGTTCTGTTACATTCTATAAGGTATGTGAACATTGATAAAATATGAATTTAGGTGAACAGATGTAAACATTCATTTGACTGGATGATTTCGACCAACACAAGCAAGTGGTTTACTGTTCTACACGAGATATTAAATGGGATGAAATGTCTCACCATGCTATGTAAGTCACCCTTTGGCTAAGAGGCCACAGATTGCAATATCTATTTCATAAAATTTGCCCAGGACTTGCACCTGCCTCCACCTGCTTTTTAAAAGCACTGGCACAAGCTCGAGTACAAGCATGAGCCTGAGCATGCCATTGGAAAGACTTGACCTTGATGGGGGCAAAAACAACACCCCTCTTTCACCAATCTGGTAAGCCGCCATTGACACAAGTGTAGACTTCTATCATGGAATGCACAAAACACGTACTTGCTAAAGAGATGTGAATAAAATTTACTTGGAGAAGATTCAACACTTGATGTAAGCCTATTGAATATTCAATGCCATACTAGATGAAAAAAGTGCTCAGAGAATATTGGTCTAAATTTGAGAATTTTGCTCATATAACAATGCTCATAGTTGATTTTGCTCACATAACAATGCTTCTCCGGGCAGTAATATCCTGGCTTCCAGTGTGACAATTTGACAATTGTAGGCACAAGTGTGTAAATTATTGGGTCATCGTAGGTATGCCAAATTCACACATATGGTGCAATGGGAATTTGTCTAAAACTCACCTGAAAATGCTGTAGGCATACAAAAATCTTGGTAGAACTTCCCCAGCCTATCTATAGTTGTAACTTTGAATATGTGCTCGCAGCTTAAGATTCATATCAAATGTGTGATCTATGAGACAAATTTCACAATCTGAAAGCAGCTATAGAAGTGTAGAGTAATACAAGTCACCAACCAAGAGAAATCTTGAAAGCATTTACATAGTGATTTGGAACAAAATGCATTAGACTGGCCTAGCTTTTAAATTCTCAATGGCAAGGAAATATTGAACAAAACAACATATTAAATTATTAATCAACCTTTGTGCCTTTTTCTTTCTTGCATGTATTTTTATCTGGATTTTTGGTGTGTATATATGCAATGTTGGCCGTCTACCATACTCCTGATGACATACATTATTTCTTCTTCCATTTTCTAGAGCCTGACACTCCTATCCATTTCATAAAACATGATTCCATACCGCTATTAAAGTGTTATCTAGGACCTAGTTTAAGAGCAATAACATTGTGCAGATTTTTAATTGCTCATGGCATGGCTTCTATGCTTGTGAATAGATTGATCCTTTACAGTTCATGCAGTGAGGTGTCTTTGTATTCATCAAAGAGAGCCCTGGAAGAATTTAAACTTGAATGTGCCGACTGGCACATGAATAATGCTATCTCAAAAAGGATATGCAAGCCTTAATGACAAGCTGCAGTATGCTTTTGTAAGCTCATTTCTTTGGATACAGTTAGAAGTGCACCTATCTATATGTATATTTTGATTGAATGTGTAGATGCTCAATATAAAGAGCATTTGACTGGATTGATGCTTGTTTTATCATATTGCGCTACTTAGGTATAATTTTCTCTTCCTGACAATTTGAATTGAATCTCATTCTGCTACTTTAGGTCCTCTTTGCACTGTCTGATATATACTTAAGAAAGTGTTGCTTCTGATAGTCAGTTTAAGAAAGTTTATTTAAATGTTTCTATTTTAGCCGTGTTTTAACTTAATCAGTTTATCATTTTTCTTAAGTTAAGAATAACATATTCCTACTGAAAGTAAAATCCGCTATGTAAAAGTTGTTTTATAACTCCTTTACCATCTATGGTTGTCTTTCCTGGCATTTGCAAATGGATAGCTCTGAAAGTGGTATATCCAGTACTTCATAATACAAGATATCATAAATCTGCCCAAAAACCACATTAAGATCTTAACAGTGAGATAAAGTGAAGCAAGATATGAGCCACTAAAACCAGTGAACACCACAAAGTTTGACTCATACTATTAAGTAGAAGAATGATAGAAAATCCCTACAATCTCGAGATGTATAACATTTCATCTTCAGATTGATGAAAGCTTATCAAATTTTCTCAGACCTGATTGTAATGCACCAGCATATCACTCAAGCGATAAACACCTCAATGCTTAATTGCTTGAGGTTTTGGCTGCAACGAATAACAGTTGTGTGGCGTAAGCCTAAGTTTTGAAGGATCACCTAAACCGAGTTGATTTGCAACCCTCTTAACAACATCATCATAAGTGTCCAGCTTTGACCTGCAAACATCACAGATGAAAGCAACATGGATAGAACAAGTTTCAAACCCAGACAAAGCTCCTACACATTGAAATTCTTTGACATATTAAAGTTCATTGCATATAAATAGAATTGTACTTACAGTTCAAGATAAAAGTCATCTTCTTTTGGCTTATCCAGATGTCGGAAATGAACAATCTACAGATCACATGCAATCATAAATTCAACGTATGTTAAAATGACTTTCAAAACCAAGGAACAAATCATGTTCTTCATGAAGCACACATGCCTTTCTACACGATAGTTGCAAGAATGACTTCTTCACTGATAAAGGCAATAATTGGAAACTTTGCTCACAAGATGTAATGAGATTGAGTGCTAAGGAAAGCATGATTAGCCAACTATCATTGGTAAGTTAGCCCCCCTAAACTTTTATATATGCATTCCATGCAGCAATATCTAGGAGCAATAAACATAATATGCAGTTTCATTCTCATTAAAATACATGTTTTCTTGATTTCTAAATTTGCAGCAATAACTTCGTTAGAAGATAAGTATAACTAAAGACTGTTATCAAACCATATGGTTGGAAATAAGCAAACCATGAAACTGAATCTGTGCTATAGAAAAGCAGTTAGGTTAGATTAATCCCTACTGCAGAATTGGTAATCTACTGATACTAAATGTTTCACGTCAATGTTCCTTTCTAATATTTAGCCTTTTGCAATATCCTCTGTTACATTTCATATATCCAACATATCATCCAACTAAGCAGCCGGTTTTGGAGTCATTGTAATCTCGGCAATGGATATCTACATTTTAACACCTTACAAGTTATAACATATAAAATATGGATATCTACTTTGCAGACCAATTAGAGCCACTATTTAGTTGTATTTTGGTTCAACAGAATTGACAACTGAATTTGGCAAGAAGAATGTGTCGGCTAAAGAATGCAGAAAACAAAAATTCCCTGGACTATAGTACATCCACTACATAGTACAAGCAACTACAATATGTTGTAGGAAAAAGTGTCCCCAAGTACATTGAGCTTGTATCCAACTATTGACAGAGAATACAATACCAATTGAACAAATTTGCAGAATTGTACTTTCTGGCAAAAGTTGAATATAATGGACAGGACATTAAGCCTCCGCAAGTTTGGTTTTATTTCTACAAGCTCTGCGCGATATGGAACTTTTACTTGGAAATTCAATCGAGAAAATATTCTACCAGTAAATGGAGAATGACTTTCCACCTCAACATTTGCCGCATGCAGTTATTTAAAAAACTCAATGTTATTCAAAGTGCTGAGTACGACATTTTTTGCAACTCACTATTCTATAAAACTGGCACAGAGCCCTCTAAACGCAGATCTGATATGCCCCTCAAGTTTACATCTGTCTCCAATAATTGACACATTGACTATTTATGTGAACTTGGAATATGCATCCTTGAGCTTTGCAATCTCAAGGGGCATATCAGAACTGGGTTTTGGGTTTAAGTAGGTTTGTGCTTGGGTCAATGGTCATTGCACCCAATGCACCATATAGATTCATTGTACCACTATATCCTATGCATAAGCACACCAAGAGTTTATAAATCACTCCCCACTTCCACCTGTGCTGTAGAATAAACCTCGCTTCACCTAGTGTAATGAAATAAATAATGAAAACCTTTGCAGATGAAAAATAAACCAAAAAACTAAATCAAAGAAAATTAGGATCTCAACTACTACTGAAAACAAAATTAGCTGCCTCAAAATGAAAGCACCATTGGGTTGTTGTCTGTGTGTATGGTAATTAATACAAACAATTCTAGCAGCTTGCTATGCATTAGTTCTGAAAAATGCCCCTACAAACCAAAGCTTGTGATCAAAGGTTGAAAGGAAAAAACCATCAGGCTGCTTTCTTACAAAATGTCATAAGAGGTTGCTTCCTCACAATTTCTTGCTACATTGGACTGGACCATAGATAAAGCCTCCATCCCCCACATGGTTGTTTTACTTCTACAGACCTACCTTGCATGACCTTTATACCCAGAATCTAGATCATGTAGAAAAAAATACCACCAGTGACTTCAAGATCCAGATAGGGCTCTCCAGTGACTAGAAGTATAAGAATATAATCTATTCACTGAATAGTGAATACTATCCTTCAAGTGGCTATTCCATTAATATCAAGGATTTCTTTCATGAAAGCACAACTAAAATTAGAAAAGAAGACTTAACATTGCTGTGAAGCCAGACACTATTTAAATGCTTAGAATAACAAATGTCATAGATATTATATCAACCATCATTTCAGATGCCTTTAACACACTGGTATTTTGCTAGTACCTTGCTGAGTGGAATAGGTAAAAATTATTACGAAAACTTGAATTGCTCAGAAAGAAGATTTCTGCAACTCAAAATTGCATGCAAAACATAAATTCCACTTCAAAGTTCAATGGGGACCCACTATTGAGAATTTAAAAGTGTTAACTGGATGCCTTACAAGACATGCCATTCGATGTGAAAAAGTTTTAACATGTCGCATTAAAAGATATTTACAGCTAATACAATCCATGAAGTATCCAGCACGAGAAAGCATCAATGCAACATTCCATTAACTCTTTGAAAACCAAACATTTTGACATTACCTGTGTAAACTTAGACTTGTGAGTATTCAAAATAGTTGATTGAAATGAGTGCATGAGTGTATCATAGACCTATTGACAAAACCAATGGGAAAAATTTAGATGTCAAGAAAAAAATAGATCAATTATGCATGTTTTTGAAAAACCACCAACTTTAATTGACCAACAATACAGTTCAAGCTATCTAAATAAATAATAATTTCACCTGTGATAGACGACCCTCATCAGCACATAATTTTAGATGCTCTAAAGTAATTTCCATTAATACGTCCATCTTATCTGCAACACCCCCCAAACTCTGCATAGAAGAATATTTTGGCAATTCAACATTTGCCTACAACCCAAATCAACCATATGCAATTAGATAATTTATACAAAATGAGAAGAATTGCTTGTCCTGGAACATGCATGCCAGTTACTGTAAATCAAAGCTATTTCAAGGAAGCACTATACAAGTTATACGGATACCTCACTACCAGGTTTCCCAGGTTCTTCATTTTCTTCATCATCTTCCATTTCCATGTCAAATATGTAGACCTTGCTTGAGTCTTCATGTAAAATGTGTTCCCATTTTATTTCAACCTAGATTTCAAATACAATAAGAAGGGAATTTAGAGTCTAGAAAACCTTCTAACAGAAATGGTCCAAAATTTTAGAATTTCATTATAAAAACCAAAATTTTAGAAATGAGAAATATCAATGATGCACATTGGTTTTCTGTTGAATATGCCCAGTTACTTACATCAATTTCAATAAGCCTGTCCACCACTGCCATAAGTATTCTACTACCAATAATTTCCCCGACAGCACTGCTCTCCACTCTAAGCATGTTCTCAACATACAAAGCATTCCACTGAAAAGCATAAGACAAAAAACACAATTATTCCACATAGACATAATCATTTTTTATTATAACCATGACATTTCTTAGTATGTGCTCGGAACTATAGAATCCTGATAGCTGTAAAGAATGACATCATAAAGAATATTCAATTTACAAACACAACAAACTATGATACCAAGTGTCGTGTACACATATGCCTAAAGACAAATGTAAATTCAGACTAAAATATAAGAACTTCTAATAAATATTTTCCCCTCATTCATGGCAAATTACATAAACCACAGCATTTTCATTTGGAAGAACCAACAAATTTTTAACATCTGCACTGACACAAATACTATTCTTTAGATGAATAAACTCGGTAACTTCATTAGCTTAGGCATGCATATGGTTACAATTTAAAGTTTAAAACTGATGCCAAAAAGATCTCAATCCTTGATATTTTTTTATGGCACATAAACAATTGTTTTCGATAAATTTTCAAATGCCTTGCTTTCTTGGTTCCCAATCCCCAAATATCAATCCTGGTTACTGACAACCATGATTTCCTTCTGAGAATATGCCCAAAAGAAACGCCACACCATAGAATGGACTTTCCTTTTTTTAATAAAATTATCTTGCCTCATCTTATACTTCACATCCTATAATCATTGCCTCACAACTTGTTGGACTCCAAATCCTTTAAGATTCATTAATTAAACTCCTCCGTTTTGTATTCTCCCATCATGTATCTTGGGAAAGAAATGCTAATGTTCACTGTTTATATATTGGAGTTCAAATTTGAATCATAAGGATGAATGTGATTAACCATTGCCATATTGAATATGAGAATAATCATAACATCCTACCAACATATGACAAAGTATCCTTGATGCACCCTTCCCATTAGTGATACACCGGGACACATCTTGTAGGGTCGGGTGGGTTCCTAGTGAAAATTATTCCCTACACCACCCTTGGACCTTTTTTCTTAACTCCACAAAACACACTTCAAAATTTTTTGTCAAGTTACAGAAAGCATTTCACAAAAGAGAGGGGGCAGAGGGGGCTTGTGGGCACCCCCCTCCAGGAAAGTGAGATGCATGCCACCAAAAGGAGGAGCTTGTGGGTACATGATGAAAAAAAAAGGACACCTAGGCACCATCCTCCCTCCACTCAATTTGTTTTCCAAAAACCATAAAAACTTTTAAAAAAACAGGAAAAAAAATGTTAATAAAAAACAAAAAAACCTAGTAAACTACTAAACTTAACTCACCTTTAGCTACATCTTTCATATTTTACATTTTCAAGTCATTTAGCATTTGAATTTCAGATGAGAGTGAGCCGCAATTTTCCTTGGTTAATCATGAGTGACTCTAACTTAGATATTGTCACTAACATTAATGGCCTAATGCCTTCGTACAGCAGATGGATGTAGAGGATAAGTCAATGGCATTGACTCCTTGATGCTCAATTGATGTTGATTTACTTTAGCTACTTTTAGAATTCATAGTCCATTGTTAATTCAGTATTAACTTTTGACCCTAAACACTGATGACCATGCCTTTGACTTGTCACTCCACTATTTTTGAGTAATTTTAATTTACTATTTCATATTTCAGTATCTACCATTTAGTATTTATTTATTTTTATTTAGAATTTGAATAAAAGTAATTCATTTTGTTATAAGTTATAAATTTGAAATTTTTATGTGCATGTATCATGGATTCAATGCGAAATATGACAATAACTCAAGTATTAAAAATTTAAAATATGGCATGTTTATAGACAGTAAATTATTTTAGCAGCTTCCAAAGTTCATCTATATAAAAGTTCCCTGTATCAGAGACAAGCTTGTGATTGTGAATTTGTGATAACCAACTGTATGTTATGTATAAATTTTAAAAAAGCATGGCAAGGTGTGACAACCAAGTTGATGTACAGTGATTGTCTGGTCTTCCATCAGGAATATGGCCTTGAATGTAATAAATGACTATCATTTTTTATCGGCCAGAACTGTCCAATGACGTCTGATTTCATTCATTTTCTGATCTATTATTTATTTACCATCTTGTATAAAGAAGTTGATTAGGTGAACACACCTCCTGTTGTCTATTCTATAATTATCTTCACTCTCAGTTAGTGAGCCCCATGTCCTCTGGGACTAATTCCTGAATCAATGGTTTGAATCTTCATGGTTTCCCCTGATCCAGGAGAAATACCAATCCACTTTGATTAGTTTTGGTCATTATGTATCTATTTCCCTCGTGGGTCTTGCACTAACACAACAACAAATCCATGTCTGCAGCTATTTCAAGATTTTAGGTTCTGTTATAGTGAAGCTTCAGCTTATATGTTCTGACAGGTTTCTCCTGTGACTAAAGTCAAAGCCCATGTTCAAACACCTTCTCTACAATTTTTAGTAAATAATTCAACTCTTTTGGATAAGTATCAATATCTTGAGTTAATTTTCGAGATACTTTGGCCCAAGAATGGTGGAGGACCATGGTAACACTTCCCACTGCCATTTCCCGTGCTTTTGAGATATTTTGGATCGTTGGGCCTCTGGGAGTTTATTGTACTCAGAGTTTTAGATTTTGTTGCTCCGTTGTAATAAGCTTCAGGCATCTTCATGCTTATTTTGCAATTTCTGTTATAAAATATACACTGGATGTGATTTAATGTCTTTGACTCATCTTATATGACGAGGATTACTTTCTTTCTAATTTGCATTCATGAGAATTAGTATCTTTTATGACTCTCGGAAGATGTTGATTCACTCAGGTCTTCTTTTTGTCTTCTATATTCACCAGACAAATCTCTATGTCACAAAGAGTGGGAGAAAGTGCCCACTGAAATGGTTGATTGATTTCCTACAATTTTGTGTGTGCTGATTTTTTGACCAAACTCTTTCCAACCTACTTTATACCTCTCTAAATTTGGCAAAATTATTCAGGCTAAACCTGAAGATATGAGGACATTGCTGAGCTGACAGTGGACAGTGCCTTCTAAAGAT
The DNA here is from genome assembly GCA_001517045.1 of Pseudotsuga menziesii. Taxonomy (NCBI): domain Eukaryota; kingdom Viridiplantae; phylum Streptophyta; class Pinopsida; order Pinales; family Pinaceae; genus Pseudotsuga; species Pseudotsuga menziesii. Next base: position 60,588 of record LPNX011132960.1, read on the forward strand.
GATCAAGGGTTGACTCCCTTTGGTCCAAGAGCCAGCTTGGGACCTAAAGTGGACTGTGGTTGTCTTGGCATCGTTCCTTTCCCAAAGGGAACATCTAAGGGGACGACAATCACCAATGGGGATTCTTTGAACTCTCTATTCAACCAACATCTTGATATCCATGGGTAAGCTCTTCACAAACAAACTTCAATATTTGGTCAGCCGTCAAAATGACGTCACATGCAAGACCATGAGATGCATAAATGTCAATAGAAAATTCAGTGATATAAGAATCAGTTGAAGCATGTGCCCATTGATCTACTACGCTCATCCAATCAACCTCCAACATCCTCGTTTGCTCGAATACTTCGCTGGTATACAAAAATTTCTCCTATTTTGGACATTGAGGTCTTTGTGCAGCAAATCTTGGCAACCAGGGGTGCAACCAAAGTTGCATGGTACGAGAAAAGGGTACAAACCAGAAATGTGACCCCCAAAAATTTGGAAATGGGAAAACATGGTATATATATATATATATAAAGAAACAATTAATCAAGAAAATTTAAAGAAGCCCAGAACAATAATCTCGATGCCCAAAACATAGAAAATGTTTCCTGTAGCTGCATGAAACACTTTTTCTCAAATTTTGTTGAAGAAAGTGTGAGGAAATGAACCCTGGAACAACCCTCTTGCTGCCCACAATCACTACAACTACACCAAACCCAGATCAAAATGCTCCAAAACACAAGGAAATTGCTTTTCCTTGGCAGGAAACCCCTTTGTTCAAATGCTGTTGAAGCAAGTATGAAAAAGAATGAGAGTCAAATCGTTTATTTAGAACAAAGATAGTCTATGAGGGTTTTCTAAAAGTTTATTCAATGTGAAACTAGGGTTAATGTTAGATAAAAGCACTTGGCTGAGTCCCCATGGTCAACTCCCTAGTCAAAATGAAATCAAAACATGCGAAATCACACCCATTTTGTGTGGAAACTCCAATGAAATGCGACTTGGCATTTCAGAATTGTGAAATACCATCTGAAATGTTTCCTGGAATTTCAAAGGCAGTTGGTATGCATTTCAGAGTATTGTAAAGTTTTAGGGCTTGAATCGAGGCCCTCCAAGGCATTTCTTGCAACTTAGGGTGCAACAAAGTAGGAGACCCTAAGCAAAATGATTGCCAAGGAGAATGATATATAAACTCATTCTTGAACTTTAAGATGTTTTTTGAACATGGTCATAGTAGCTAAGAACAAAACTAATACAATTGATCACCCACCATTCTTTAGTCTATTTTGATGTCAGTGTCTGATACATGCCCTTCAATATAGTTAAGTACAGATGTCAATCGACCACATAATCAAATGTTGGCTTAAATTTAAACCCTTTTGTGCCAATACTATGTAGTCTATCTTTTCTCCTAGAGAGAATGACATATGACATAATTGAGCTGGCAGTCAACTTAGACTTGGAAAGACAGTACCGAGCTAAATACCCTTTACATGATTGGAAACCTTACCAGTTTGATCTAAAAGATGCGGATCACTACTTCCATTAACCCCCTTAAGCCACATTTTGGCTCAAGCCTCCTTAGCCACCCACCATCAATCTCAATATTTTTTTCTGTAGCATGGCATGTACCTTTCTAAGAGATGTTGTTAAGGAAAAGTAACACAACTAATGCCCATTTTACATGGATCATAGGTTTTAAATTTTAATAAACCAAAATAAGATAGTTTCAGCAG
>LPNX011132965.1:7058-24512 GCA_001517045.1 Pseudotsuga menziesii
CCTCTCTCTCCCTCCCTCCCCCCTCTCTCTCTCTCTCCCGGTACCTTCTATCTCCCTCTTTCTCTCTCAATTCCCTCCTCTCTCTCTCACCCCTTCCTTCTCCCGCTCTCTCTTTCTCCCAATCTCCCTCTCTCTCCCCCTCTTCCCCTCCCTTTTACTCTCTCTGTCTCTATATCTATCTTCTATCCCCCTCTCTCAATTCCCCTCCCTCTCCCACTCTCTCTATCTTTCCCCCCCTCTTCCCCTCCCTTTCACCCCTATCTCTCCCCAATATCACCTCCCTTTTTACCTCCTCTCTCTCACGCACCCACACCCTATCTCTCACTCCCTATCTCCCTCACCTTCTCCCTTTCTCTTACTCTATATCTCTTAAAATAAAAGGACTCAAGTAGATAACAAAAAATAAATACATAAATAAATAAAAAGGTTTTTTTTTTAAGTTTTATTAACCAAAATAAATGAAGGAATGAAGTTGTTTGAAAAAAATAAAAATAAAAAAGTAAGCAAGGAAACTTTTTTTTTTAATGATTTAAGAGGGAATGTAGATATCTTTAATATTTATTATTACCAAATAGCATAAATCTAAATTTGCACGATTACATAATCACATTTACAAGAAAAAAAATCCTTTCAACCCTTTTGGAAAAAGATGGATGGTTGATTTTATTTAGACTCCCACATTTTAAGAGATTAATAAGTGCCCGACTACATAAATAAATGCCGATAGATCCAAGGGTGCTCGAGGATAGCCGAGTGTACTGTTAGCGGCAATTATGAGATTTCACTCTCTATGGGCCATCACCTCCACACGAAGTACAAATATTCCAGAAGCAACATAAAACCACATTTGTATTATTGTGTTGTTTGAAAAGAATCCCCCCACATATATATACACAGGCCCTTACGGTACGGAATGGCTGAGCCTGTAACTGAGCTGAACTGGTTATACGGGATATTTGAGTGACCGAAAATACTGGAACAAATGGAATATTTAGTTGTGGACTATATATTCATGAATGAGTTTTGCAAATCGATTTGATTTGAACAAAGATTATAATGAAAAAAAGAGCGAGAAGAAACCGTGATTGAATGATCTAAAATCATTATGAGCTAAAGGTGTCGTTAAAACCAGAATAAAAGCATTCCACTTACATTGAAATCACATTAATTTCAATAATTTAAAAGCCAGCATTAAATCTCAATGTTCTATTTTCGCTCAGTATTTTTTTTATATAAAACCTGATTATATGGCTATTCAACTCTCCCATGGAGTTCGCATCTAACATTGCAGGCATTCCAAAACGAACGAACAAAAAAATCCACACTAAAAATCTCTACAATATAAATTAATATTTAATGTGTATTTTAAATAAATAAATAAAATTATGTTATAAAATGATTGAGCGCAATATTAAAAACATATATAACTTAAAATTTAAACCTACTTCAACAATGATTATTTATTGACTTTATAATCTTGAAAATGAAATAATACATGGAATTTTAATCGGATAAAATATAAACTTTTAAAAAATATATCTAAATTTGAGTAACCAAATGGAAAATGAAATTTCAACTAAATATATACTGCCTACCTGCTTTAAGAATAAAATAACGTGTAATATTTTGAAAATATACAGAATCTAAATCTTAATAAAATAATGTGTATATTTAAAAATCACAAACTATAAATGAGTCCCATAGATTTTAATATCATAAACAACCTAAAAAAAACTATAAATCTGATTGAAAATACAAATGAATCTATTCCATTTGACAACCTTGAAAATGAAATAACATATAACATTTTGAGTAAATAATATACTAAAAGCCTACGTAATATAAAAACCTACCTAATATAAATCTAATGGGCGGATTTTGGTTAAAAGTCTAAATCTCAAAATCAGATAACATATGGCATTTTCAGTAGATTATATAGTAAAAACCTACAAAGTATAAATCTGATGGACCGATTCTAAATCTGAATTGGCTGATTGAAAATTAAATAAATAGAAACCTACCTTGATCAGAGAGGCCGAGGAGATGTAGATCTGTCCAACTGTGCCATGCCCATTTAAAATATGTGATCCTCTACCTTTCCTTCTACCTCCTCATCGATATATTCGATGCCCTGAAATTGCACACAATTACACAAACAGCACAGAAAAATATTTTAATTGCGCGAAGCACAGACGGCACATAAAGATGTTTTAATTTAATTGCAAGAAGCACAGACAGCACAGGATTCAGTATTTTGATCGCATAATAATATAATGAACATTGAAAACCTCCCCCCCAAAATCTAAATCTATATCTTAATGGACCGATTGAAACTGAAATAAATACATAAACCTGCTTGCCCAAATAAAGTGTGACCCTCTGCCTCTTCATCGATATTGAAAATACGGAACTGAAGGAAGCACAGGCAACCCAGAGAGTGCGAATTAATATAATAGAACACGAAAAGGAAAGAGTAAGAAGAAAAGAGCACTCGTCGCAGCTTTAAATCTTTCTCCGCCAACCGTTAGATTGTACAATGTTTCTATTTTCGATGGAAAAGCCACAACGGTTAGATTGTACAATGTTTCTATTTTCATGGAAAAGCCAATCTTTGGCAATATTGTAATTTAATGGAAGTTTATATGATTCCATGATCATGATTTAATGGTCGTTGGCACACACAACGTTCAATTTTTTTAAAATTTGCTTCCATTCTAAACGTTGGATCAGGCCAGCCCTAACGGTTACAAATCCTTCAAACTAAACCATCTTCCAATTTAAATTTTCTTCAACCGGGTAACGTTTAGCCCAGCACTAACGGTTATAAAGGCTGCAAAGTAAAACATCTTGAAATTTAAATTTCCTTCAACCAGGTTATAAACTTTAAATATCCTAAAAAATAAAAATAAACATTTCTCAAGATTGTGATTTAAGTTGGGGTTTGTAAAAAATATGTTAAATTAAAGTTTATTAATATTATATTAATATACATATTAATCAAAATTTATTCTTAATAAACAAATTTAAGATTCAAATATTTTAATTAAAACTTATAATTTATAATAGTGTAAGACTAATTTTATTATAATAAATTAAGAATAATATTATTTAGATTTTTTCTTAGTTTATTTTTTATATAAATACTCGTAGGATTTGAGGATGATTTGAAAGTGAAACTTTTTATTTATAAGGTTTTATTTAATTACTCATTATTAATTGCTCAAACTTTTAAAAACTTCTTATTAATATTTTATTACAGTTCTTTATTTAATATCTAAACTTTGAAAATATGTAAAATTTAATATATATATATATAATTTCAAAAACAAATATGTTAAAATACTTTTCTCTTTCTACTATTATAAAAATTTTATATAAACTTTTACCAATCTTTAATTCAATGAACATTTTTTTTAAGAATTATATAAGATTTAGAATGTACCCACATTTCTTTTAAAAATTGAAAGATTTAGAATGTACCTACATTCCTTTTAAAAAATGATTTTTTTTTTTTTACTCATTTCATTGTCTTTTATTTAAGCTATAATAAGTACATGTCCTCGTTTAGGATTAATGTTTTGAAAAAATTTCTACCCAACATTCACTTAAAAGGTATATATATATATATATATATATGATTTTTTTCATTAATCTTTTTTTTTGTTGTCTTTTGTTTAAGCTATAATAAGTACATGTCATAGTTTAGGATTTATGTTTAGAAAATTTTTCTACCCAACATTCATTTATATGAATCAAAGTGATCACACAATTTTCAAGTTGTTATTTTTATTAGATTATTTGATGATAATTTAGTTTTCTCCCAACATTATAAAAATTTAACAATTAAATGAGCCTATGGAGTTGGTTGGTCTTTTAGATGCAATTGGATTTAAAAAACTGATCATGCTTATTGCATAACTTTTTCTTTTCTCAACCACTTCATAAAAAATTATATGTCACTTTACTAAGCACCGACCTCTATACCCTATAAAAAACAATCCATCATCATTAGATTAAGACCTTGAAAAGGTGCACCTTGGCATCCCAATTTCTACGTCTCATCACTTAGATAATTTTATAAAGTATTTAAAAGTAATAATTTTATTTTGAAAAAATAGTGTCTCATTATTACTATTTGTAATATACGAATTTGTTAATGTTCATATATTGATTGCATCATTTAGGCATTCAAAGGATGCCATGGATAATTTTAGGGGTTATATATATCCCATGGGCTATATTAGGGGGGTTACAAAAAAATAGTAGGCTATTTTCTTATATGGAAATTTTTTTCACCTAAAATATATTCGCCCATATAGCCTCCCACATATTAATTTGATGAAAATGAAAAAAAAAAAAACTCCCTAGCAAAATCTCCCTCGAATCTATCTTTAGCCCCCAATTTCTATAGAAAATATAGTGAACTCATTCGTTAGCCCCCAATTTCTAGTAATGGAGGTTCCCAAGGGTTATTTCGCCCTCCATTTTCCTCGTAATTCAGGATTATGGTTGCATTCACCTGTATTTTTAGTCAATTTCATGTGATACCTTTTTTGAGCTCTTGATTTCTGTAAAACTGGAAAATAAATATTTAATATTTATTTCAGCAAAACATTATGTTAAATTTTATTGTAAGGTTTATGACCAAGTGGTCGATGATGACTTTAATTGATGAATTATTTATTTTATTAATTAATAAATGGGGACACCTATTCAAAGGAGACCATTAAATGAGAGTTCACTGCTACTAGGAGGAAGGAGGAGCTATAAAAGGCTGATTGACAAATGGCAGCACCAACATTCACTTTCTAGCTATTGTAGGAGCATAATCCCTAAAAAAAGTGGTCATGTTCCCTCAGATGGGGGAAATAAGCTAGGTGGCTCATTAATTCCAAAATGACCCTAAGACCTAGGCAAACTTAAATATAAACCATCAAATTGAGCAGAAGGCTCACCATTCATTCTGATTTCTGAGAGAATGACTTTGCGGTTACTGTAAATTGAAAATTCACGCACACAAAGAATTTGATGAGGGGATAGCTAAAGTGAATAGTTGAGTTAAGTTTTCTACTAATCCGAGTTGCAGAAGTCTGTTGTGTAGCAGAGATTTCTGACCTAGTGGTACGGTGAGCAAGCTCGAGGGCCCTAAGCAAGTGATCTGGCTGCTTCAAGAAAGGTTGGGTGGAACAGTCTCCGTTGGGTGTTGGTCGCCTTTCTCTGTAAAATTTCCAGGTTCTAACTCTAATATGTTTTATGTCACTATTTATTTCTGTTTACCTGAATTGCAATCTGTTTGACAAATTAGTAATGGAAAGATGGTGATTAAATTGGAATTGAAAAATATTTATCCCCTGTATTTTTCCTCTCACCAAGTAATGCTGACGTACTCTAGTACAAGAGGAAATACAATTATGTTGAATACGTAGAATCAGATTGAATGAATAAATGTTTATTATTCTGATTATAGAGTAACGGTGCAATATATAGTTATATACAGTCCTTCCTCTAGTTTAGAAAATCTGTAATTGTAATGCACCTCTGATTTCCTCCAACTACTATATAAGAAAAATGGGGTAGAATTTAACTTTTACTAGATTAAAATCTTGAGTCAACCATGTCAGCATCTTAAGAGTCTGAACTAGCATAAGGGAAAATCTATTACTTGGTAGTAAGATCTTACAAATGTTAATCACTTATTTGTATATCCATATATTGACATTATAAACAATTAGACAAAGGCAATGGAACATTTTACTATCCAAGTGGCTCCCTCCATGAAGCAACTGTATACCTTTAACTGTAAGATTAGATTCTCTTTTAAGGAACCTTGTATCAAGAAAATAGCATATCATAAGCAATTAATTGACCATCATTCATATCATAATTTCCATTGACAAAATGAGTATAAAAAATCCATTTCACAATGAGTATAAAACAACATCACATATATAACACATACAACAGTAAGACAGACATTGTATTATGTCGTTCACCTCATCGATGAGGATACGTCCACCAAAGATTGTTTATATTAATTTATCAAGAGCAGACATATAATTCATGGCACATCCTTTGCCACCCTTTGCCAAATTCTCCCCTAAGAAAACCTTTCGAATTACTCTTCTCCATTATTGTAAGGTTCCCTTCTTGCATAATCTCAAGATATAAATAAATTAGTTGAGAGCATGGATATTCTTAAACGAATACCGGTATATTCTCTATGTACCCAAACTTAGTCCAAGGCATGGATATGCTTGATTCAGGTCAGTAATGAAACCCAGACACATAAGGAAATACAATTACCAAGACCGCAATAACAAAACAGGAACTACATATCCATATCCATATCCATTGTTTAACATACAAGAATTCAAGGTCAGCTAATGCATTTTTCATTCAAATCCTAGGAAAACGAATTAACTTCAAGATCTGCAACAAATAAGAAATTCAACAGGAACTATTTGCACATATTCATAAATCCACTATTTAACTCGCAAAATTCAAAATCCACGAATTCCACTTTGATCAAAGGAATAAGAGACTAACTTCAGGTCATTCAAACTAATAACAGCTTGCAGGCAATGGGGTTCCTATTTTGAACTTGCATAGATATATGCTACCGCCCAATGAATATGGTTAGTGATAGAGAATGTTTCCTACCCATTGATGTAGTGGTAACTAATGATATAAGTCCTCCATTGTGTGACATCTTAGCACAAGAAAGGCTTGTAAGCAATATTCCCACACAAATATTTCTAAAATCACATGACACCATGTATAGATGAATCTATGTTAGTTTGACACTATATATATATATATTGATCATTCTGTGAAATTAATGACCAGGTTCATGGAAATGAATGAATATAAAAAAAAGGTTTGCCGAGCAACCCCAAGAGTTGCAGATTAAGATGAGAGAGCTAATCGAGGCCGAGCCTCAAAAATGAAAACCTCCCTCCCAAAACTAATAAAATTTTGGTATTTTGTTGAACTGGTAATCGGACCTGTGTGCTCATAAAAGGAAGAATCGGGATGTTCCCACCCAAGGTACATTTTTCAGTGGATTTACAACCATACTGGATTTTCTGTTACTAAAACACGACTAGTGAGGGTGTTAACAATGCTATCTAGCAAAGACTCAAAAGGACCATGGTGAAGAAGAAATAGGGATCGTTTATCAAACTTTGGTTAAATATTATAGTATAAAGTATGAACAAAGGGAGAGTAAGTGATGAATTGTCATGGAATCCAATGGTGTGGAGCAAAAAAGTGGAGATCAACGGCCTATAACGTGTCTGCTTCATGAAGGTGTGAGAAGGATAAAGACAATAGGGGTGTTCGATGATATGTGAAGATCAACGGCCGTTGATCCATTTCGATGAAATCTACGGTCATTATGGACTCCGCCGTGTAGAGTTGCACGTTAGATAAAACGACGGTGCCTGGTGGAATTGGGTACGTGTCGCTCGATCTGACGGCTAAGAAATAAAGGCATTAGAGGAAATTTCAACTCAAAATGGGCCTTTTAACTTTTATTCAAATTCCATGTCATCATGTGTTAGCCAATGAAATTGATTTAAATTTGAAATACCGTATAGGTCTTAAACACCTTTTTAATATAAATTTGGGGATAGGTATCATAAAAAAAACTACTTTTTTTGTTTGTATTTTTGACATATCTCCCTGTGGTTTTACTCAAATTTCGATCAGGAGAGCTCGTTGGATGCGGAATTAAATTTTGCATCCAACAAGTACCCACTCAGCATACTTTTGACGGACCGCGCTACCCCAAAAACATGAAATACCTGAAAAAATGGAATGATGATGTCATCATTCCATTTTTCAGGTATTTCTTGTTTTTGGGGTAACGGGGTCCATCAGAAGTATGCCGAGTGAGTACTCATTGGATGTAGAATTTAATTTTGCATCCAACGAACTCTCCCGATCGAAATTTGAGTAAAAGCACGGGGAGATATGTCAAAAATACAAAGAAAAAAGTAGTTTTTTTATTTTCTTCCTCCAAAATTAATAAATATTATTTTATTATTTTCACTATTATTTTATGAGTTCATTTTAGGAGGCCCATTTTGAGTTGAAATTTCCTCTAATGTGAAATAGATCGACGGTCGCTGATGGATCCGGAGCAGGAAGTTGCGTGGTAGTTGGAGGAAAAAGGGGGTAGCGGAATGGAAACCACGGTACATGTGGTCTATTGTGGTGCATTCTGGAGGAAAAAGTGGTTTGGTGGAAACTGCCGAAGGGGGGCCTCTGGAGTGGGGTCCTATATAAACAAAGTTGACTTGTGCACTTGAGGATTATTTTATTGGCGTCGGACGAATGAAAAATAATTGCGTGTTCATCAACCTCTAACAGTCAATTTCGAACACACACAGCCAGAGTAACACGCAGTCACAGTAACAGGTAAGGCTCAAATGCCCGAAATTCATCCATCTAATTACCATTTTTGACTAAATTATGGACCAAGGAAAAGATTTGCAAGGGTTTAGTCGTGTTTTGGATGACAGAGAAGACTATCTGGTGGATAGGGACAGAGGGGTGTGTGACCCTTTCCTATCCGTAGGAAGTGTATCAGTCACCAAAGAGAGGTTGTGGAAGTATAATTCACAGGGTAATTATATCCAAAATTCCTGCAAATCATTTTTATATTATTTCGCTATCGAACAGACCTTTCATTTTCCTGAGTTCGCAGAGTGGTGCGCAGTTAATTATTCCTCTTCTCAGAGAGTTATTGTCACTCAATCCACGTCTAGAATACTCTATAAAATTGATGCTAATGTTATCCATGAAAACCTAAACTTGCCTAACAACTACCCTGATTGTCGTGAACCTGTAAACGAGTCCATTCTTGCTGAATTGTACAAAAATTGTGGAACCAAAGCCCATTGCAAATTCCTGTCCAACATCTTGAATGAGGGCCAGTCATTAGATGGTGTTTTCCCACCATACCATGTTCATATTTTCAGAGATGAAGTTCAGTTAGTGGTGTCCTTAGTTTTTCAAGTCTTGGGTTTAGATGACGATTGTCATGTTAATGAAGTCATCCTAGGTTTTCTATTAAAAATGAGTTGATTGAGTCCCGAGTCTCAATCAGTTCATGTATTCAATCTTGATGAATACTTGGCAGAATCGATACATCTTCAATTGAGTGAATTCCCAAAGGTTAGATTTTTCAAGTTTCATACTTATTTACTGAACATGTTGTTGTGTTCGAATGTCAACGAGCTGCAGTTTTTAAGCACCATGTTTTCTTTAGATTTTCCCAAGCAAATCAACATGTTTGAATTTTCCAATTCAATCATGTCAGAAATTTACAATATGTTATTTGATGAAGTGTTACCCTGGGTATTAGAAGAGATGAAATGCATGATGCAATCCTCACCTGAGGATTGAGTAGGGGATTGGTTTCTGTATAAAGATTCCACTGTTTTGAGAGTATATGGATTTACTGGGGAACCATATAAGTTACTTGATTTCCTCACTCTCAGATTTTTTTCATTATAGTTTATGAGGCAAAGATTGCATTCAGAAGAAGAACACTTTGGGGCCTTTAAGAAATCTTCAAATATCAAGTTCCCTCTCAAAGTTGGTTCTTTTATTTTCAAAAATAAAGGTGCCCTAGTGTTTATAGAAAAATTGTTGGGAAGCATGGAATTTCAAAAGGAACTAAGGGTAACTTATGATCTGCATCATACAATTTCCCTGAGAAAGCAGGAAAAAAAAACAAGCCATTTGACCACCAGATCGTTAAAGGCCTGAGCGAGATAGCCAATTTGTTTCATTTTACGGAAAGTCCAAGATCTGATGAAGGTGCAAGTATTATACCAGTTACAGTATCTCAGGTGACAGATGGCCCCAATATTGTAGTTAAAAGAAGTCTCTCTGAAGTTTAAAGCATGGAAGTGGATGATGATGGGTCACACAAAAAAGACAAATTGTTTCAAGTTGGTGGAGTTTTAAGTGAAGAGATTTCAGATGATTTGAAGAAAGTTGCTTTAGTTCCAACAAAATTAGTACAGGTGAATCAGTTTTCTTTTAAAGATGTAAATAATTCATAATTAGGCTCAGTTTTCAAGTCCAAAGAGGAGCTCAAGGTGAGTTATGTGGAAAAACGAAAACAATCCCTAGAAGAAATAAGGGATTTACTCCCGCGGGTAAGGAGTTTAAATAATCCAAAAACCTCCTTGTTTTCCACCAGGGACATAGAAAGAAACACCTTTAAATTGGCCATGGTGAATGATTAGAAGGTGTCAGAGATGGAAGTGAGGTTAGACAATATTAGTGTACTAGATAAGATTCAATTACATAAGCAAACAAGTGACATTATTTATTCAAATTTATTGCAAGCTATGATGAGAATCAATAAGTTACAAATTTTGGCAGACAAGTTAGAGGTTTAGTTAAAACATGAAAAAATTGAAAATAAGGCCAATGCCATTCAAATTAAAAAGTTGCAATCAGGCGTCATCAGTTCAGGAAGTGAAAGAGATAACACCCAAGCAATCAAAAGATTGTTGGAAGAAAAGGACAATGCCCTCTAGGTTTTGAAGGAAAGGATGAAGATCCCAAGCACAGAGCATGTTCAATCATCCAAATTATTGACATTACAAGAGGAAAAGGATAAGATCCACCAGGAGATGATGGAGCATAAAGGAAAAGTTATCAAATTACAAGAAGAGAAAGACAAATGGGAAACAGAGCGGGATCAAATGGTAGCACAAATCTCCCTGCTGAAAAAGGACCAAAACGATGAAAAAGAGATCATGGAGGAGTTGATGAGCCAAACGCCCACTGATGAGGACTTGTCTATTGTGAATATTGAAAAACCATTAAATGATTTTTCTGCAGATGACTTGTTAGTACCCATGTCCTAGATCAGCCTAAAGGATGAAGAAATAAAAGAATAAAGGTGGAAAATGAGAAGATCAAGTCTGAGTTAGCCAAGGTGATAGAAAATAAAAATAAAATATTGCAAGACAGAAATCAGCTACAAAAGAAATTCAATGAATTGAAAGAGAGAAACATAGGAAAAGGTTCTTTGCAAGGAGCAAAGCACATAATTTGGGATACCCTATCTGTAGAAGTTACTAAATTCAGACACTGTTTGAACTTTATTGATGATCAAAGCATATTGATCAATTTGGCCAATCAGAGACTAAAGTTAGTAAATGAAACTATGGAGAGGAAACCCCTTACCACAGCCCAGAATGCGTTAAATTTCCTAAATTCATTAACATATCAAAAGTTGCATGATATAGGAGTAAAAGACAGAATACCAATGGTACTATGGGATAAAAAGCTTATCCATAAGCATCATTTAATGAAAACAGTCTAGGACAAAACTGATGAAATGGTTTCACAGGTTAATAACTTCAAACAGGTTTTCAAAGAGCTATTTGAGGATGGCCTACCTTCCTTTTGGGATGAGGAGGGACGAATGTTTTCTCAAGAACACTATCACAGCGTGTCAGTTCAAAGCCGCATGGATCATTCCAAATTCAATGATCTGGAAAAAGGGCTGACATGGAAGGTTATTGTGGATAAGCTAACAGAGGATTTCGAGATATTATAGAAGTTCATGATCATTAGGGGTGGATTACCTAAAGTGTCATATGAAGCTTACATGGAGCTGAATATGTGAATTCGAGAGATGATGGAATATGATATTCCAAGCGTGGAGAAATGGAGAGCCATAGAGAGATTCGGGAAAATGAAGTATATACTTCATTCATGAAGACAAGTGTTGCGCGCTAAGGAGCTGCTCAAACGAGGCCATATTATCAAGTTGATTTTAACTTAATGATTTGTTAGGATCGAAACTAGTAGTTTATTCCTAGGAGTTAGGAATACAGTTACAAAAATTTGGTTAAGCCGGTCATTCAGTTATGAATCTTCTTGGAAGATGAATCAATTTTTGTATATAATTGCATCTATTTTATTTTGATGGGGGTTGGAACCCATCTTGTTGTGGAATGATTTTGAACACATATATTTTTTGAATAATAGAGCGAATGCATAAGAATTATCAAAGATTCATGTGTCATTTATATTACAGTCCGTATTTATTTCCTTATGTGATTGTGTTTTCCAGTGTAACACTCCATTCTGTTTCTTCATTTCTGAAACACAGTGTTGAATGATTAGAATTCATAATGTTTATGCTCTGCTCATTGTTTCAAATATTTTATACATTCTTCTACTAAAGTTAATATAGAACTCATCTTTGATGCTCTGTATTAATGGGCCGTTCATTGTCTCTTCTGTTTCACCTAAACTAAATGAATGACTATGATGAAATGGTTATCTTTCCTTTGATAAATCTCATGTATATGTCTTTGTGATATCCTTGTATATATGTGACTCCATTTTCCCAATGGTTATGTGTTGTTTCAACCATATATACAAATCTTTGAGTGTTGGTTTATATCTGGTCTTGTTAAATATGTATTGAGAGATCCCTCTCTGGAAGAAAAACCGGTTTCTTTCTAAAGTGGTTTTGTTGTTACCTTTAGGGTTTACCTTTACAACTTGGGTACATTCTGAGTGTTAACAAATTGGTGCCGTTACCGGGGAACGAAAGTGCATATCTTCCCTAGGGGAATGACAGTGTTTAAAGAGGAAATTTCTGTAATATCCCTCTCCTATGCCCTGGAATATTTTGTAATTTTTGCATATTATTGTACTAGTATTGGTGAGGAGCTCAAGGCCAAGGCCTTACCCAAGACAACACCTTGTGGCTTATAAAGGTTAACTATCTAAGTGAAAATACCTAGGAGACATAATGCAATGAAACAACTTAACAAAAGGCTAACTAAACCCTACTCGGGGCTAAAAGCAAACGGTTAAAGAACCATAATCAATACCGTAGACTTACGTAGAATTTGGTTTATGACGGTAAGGTCAGGTCGTATAAAGGACTCCTGGTATGACACTTTTAAGAGTAAAGTTAAAAGATTGAAAGAAAGGGGTTAATTCTCAAAGGGCTACTAGGCCATAGCCTCCTTATAGATAATTATCATCATGAGCATACCCCATCTAATATTTACATAGGAATAATCCTTATCGTTAGCGTACAAATACCTAGGATAAGGATATTTGTCCTTTTGATGACAAATAAAAGTTATGGTTTCAATTTACTCTCCCTGACAATATTTTCTTAAGCATGCATCATGCATAATTATTAGCTCAAAGAAAATATTTTAGTAATAAGGCAGAAGAATAATCAGGGTTGGATGCATGCCTCTAAGAACATTTACGTGATAGCAAAATCTAGGGGGGGACCTGCCTCGACAAAGATGGAGGCAGAATTTTTGCCTTGTTTTGGGGAAACCTGGCGCATAGTGGGGAAAGACCGTTTTCCCTTTTTAGTTATTTATAGGTTTGAAATCCTTTTAGAGGGCACGCTCAGCTAGGGTGCGAACCACCAGATCATTATCTCAATGAGGGTTACAGTTTCAAAATCCTTTTTGGAAGGGAGGGAACTCCCTGCGTTTGAGGAGGGGGCTCTGCGCGTTGAGGAGCACTGTCCTCGACATTTTTTTCTTTGCGTTTTTCCTGATCCGGTATGTGTTCCTGTTAGCATCTACATTATGGCTTAGTTTGATTATTCTTCTTGTTGCAAGGTATTACCCCATTGGGAAAATGCTGGTAGAACGGAATATCCGTAGCAAAATCTGTTTATCAACTTGATTCTGCTTGTGGTTGTTTTATTTGTTTCATTGGCATTGTACATTTTGATCTCCACCAGAACCGATTGTGTGACCCTCTTCGAGTGGACCAGATGGATTGTGTTTATTCCTTTTTGATTAATTGGTCGGGTGCCCTTCAATTGATATTTACAGGGTTGGCACTGGATGTTCCATTGCCTGTAATTTCTAAAATGCAGTCCATATTAGCTAGTATGGAGTTTGCAGACCAACTGTTATAACTTACCTTTGCCTTTGGTGCTTTCTCTGCTGGTCTCGCTTTACCATCTTGACACTCGTGCATCTGGAACGCCTTTTCTCCCTTGCGGGTAGTGACATGATCAGTGTGTTTGTATTTTTTGCTGCCTTTACCCAAGAGTTCATTAATTTTCTTTTGAGTGGAATTATTATAAATTCTGCGTTGTTGTATATAGATATTATGGAATTTTTGGGAAACGTATTTATTTAAAAATTAGGGCATTCGTATTCTGGCTTTATCATGTTTAAGAGTTCTGGCATTTAGTGCACGTTATGATCATCTATAATATGGCTGCCTGTGGATGCATGTGATCTCTGTATGATCATAAGCAATAGTATAAGCTGGCGTATTAAAAGGTATGGAACAAAGTTTTTGCATCCGCATGGGGTGCATTCCAGACTGTTTTATTTCAAATTAAAGCATGGATGCATATACCAGAATGCGAATTGATTTAAGGGATGGATCGAGCAGATCCATGTTTTTCTATTGGCATCATCAAACTAAAACGTTGATGCATATACATGGATGTGAATTTTGTTTTTTCGTAGCTTCATGCTTGATTTTGGTTGCTTTCTGAGTTAAGCCATACATGCGATATGGTCAAAGTTTTATACCCAACGGTGCATATAATACTATATGTGGGGGGCGTAGTCAATTCTTCTGAGTCTTATAAATGCTTATTGAATTCGAGCCTTCACCACAATCTGCATTCTAGAGTGGATGGCCTTATAGGACCCGAGATAAAATATATAGTATGTGTTTAAAACTCAGATATTCATTTGTGGGTTTTGGTATAGAAGCTAGCTCTGCAGAAAGTTCATGCCCTTACCTCAGCGAATAAAATACCTAAGTAAATAATCAGAGTTGACTTTGGATTCAATATTACAAAATTTATAAATGCAGGAGTTTATACTTTTAAATAAAATATATGTATTTATGATGCATGAATTTTTGAGCAAAATATTAGGGACATATCAGTCGTGAGATAACAATACCCTATAATTGTTTTTGCAACGGTTTTGGGTTATACAAGTTGTGGTTTTGGGTATACAAGTTGGCTACTCAAATAAGTAATTTTAGTATGATGGCGGTTTATTTGATATGGTTTGAAAAGGAGGAAATCGTCTAATTATTTTTAATAAACACATGTTAAAAGTAACCTGTTAAGGATCAAAAGTCTAATGACCGAGTTTTTGGGATGATGATTAACTCTATACCTTTTATAATTAAAAGACTATGGAGGTCTAGCAAGCATATATGTATAGTATATTATAAACTTCACTTGAATGATTAAAGTGAAGAGATTTTTTGAACTACTGTTAAATGAGCTGAATGTAAGGGTCCTAAATAGGGTTGTTGAGGTATTAGTGTCTCTCTGCGTAGAGCCTTGAAGTAAGATAAAACCGGCCATGAATGAGTCGTGATTTTTTGTAAGCACTCCTTTTGATAAAAGAAATAAAAGAACAAATAGGTTGGTGGATGTAGCCTTGTTGACGAGGTGAACCACGTGAAGATGGTTGTCTCTTTGTGTTTTTTTGTTGTGCTGGATTATTTCTTTGTTTACATGATGAATATGAATGCAGTATAAATGTTTTAGTTGGTGAAAAGATTACTAGAATTTTAAATGCTTTATAGCTTCCAGGTATCTGGGGTACATTACATATGGTATCAGAGCGAGGTTGAAACGCTCGAGCCTATTGGGCTCAAAACACTCCAGCATGTTTCGTTTTAACTAACGGTTGAATTTGTCTCTGTGACCAAGAGAAAAACCAACAAGTTCGCACTGTAATCCATGAACCTCAAGTGTACCCAATACACTTGTTGTGCAGGGGAGGTCGGCGGAAGGGAGGACCTTTGTGTTTTGTTAGAAAGGAAATCCAAAATGTAGGTCAAAGTTATAGATAATGTTAACACAATACAGAGTTTATTTGTTCTATCCACGAAATTATACAATAAGAATCTTGGTACGAGGACCAGAGTAAAAGGATTAAGAGAATGTAACAAAGAAAGATGAAAATGGACAGCATGCACAGGTACGAAAACCTACTTACAACTAAGGTTTCTATACCGGGTTAATATAATCTAACTTTGGTTGCCCAATTATATTCTACTTATTGATTTTTCAGTTGCTAATGTTCTATATACAGTTTAGTTTTTATATAAATAAAGCTATTCGAAATTTGCAAGTTTCACAGAGGTGTTGCTATTACAGTTTAATATGCATTTGCATAGGTTATTTAGTGTTATTTAAAGTATTGAAGATTCTATAATGTGGTCACATATTTTACATTTTGAGGTACGAGTCAATATGTATTTGTTGTTGATTTTCTTTGGGATTTTGTTGTCGTCCCATAAGGGTATATACAATATGCATTCGCTAAGCTCTGTTGCAGGGAAGCCTTCTAGTAGCTACAGTTGGATTGCATCATTACTTTGTTGATACTATATTTGACTTTGTATTTGGAACAATAGTTGGTTGAAATTGTTGTCTTCTTTGGAAATGTTAGAAAGAATGTGGGAATATCTTAACTACTGTTAGAATTTTTTATTTGAAAGTGCATCCTTTAAAATTGATAAGAGCTGCAATCAGCCCAAAGGCAGTGCAGTTGACCTGAAGAGGTTGAGCACCACAAGCAGATTACTTTCATCTGGGAAATAGCCCTCGAGGGGTGAATTGATTATCACAAGCACTTCTGATGGGCCGAGCTGCAGTGAGAAGGGGGTACTAAGAATTCTGCCAGGACTTGCACCTGCCTCCAACTGCTTATTAGTTTCTCTAGGGAATTGAACTGTGGTGGTCCACAGCCTCATTGACTGCAGTTAGAAATCTGATTCTTCCCATCTATTGCTTATTTTTGTTTTAATTGTGCCCATTTATTGCTTATCTTTCATTTAATGCTTCTCCCTTGTAATATACTAAATATTCTCTCAGTTGCAAACGTGACCGTGACTTTATTTACATGACAAGTGATTCTTTCACATGCCTAAGTTTTCCTTTTAGCATTTTTATCCGTACATGTATGTACCTAGATTGTGTTATTTGTGGGAAATGTATAATGCAAATCATTGCCAAAAAGTGAATTTTGATGACCTAAGGTTTAAAGCTGCTGAATTTTTAGCACCAGTAGAAACCTTTAGACATAAACTGTCTACAGGCTTGGGTCAAATCAGAACAAATTTGTGTATATGGTCTCTTTTTCTATTTTAAAAGAAAATCTGCTTAAACTCACTATACACTAATCAAACCTTTAAAACTTATTTTACTGTTTCTCTTCATCGCTGATAGTTTGACCAAAGTATTATGTCCTCCATAGTAGGCCATCTTTAAATCTTGGTAAATCAAATTCCTTTGGGGAGTTGTAATCTGTGGGCAAATTTATGAGACAAAAGACAAGTACATTAGAGGAAATTTCAACTCAAAATGGGCCTCCTAAAATGAACTAATAAAATAATAGTTAAAATAATAAAATAATATTTATTAATTTTGGAGGA
>LPNX011132965.1:24836-44054 GCA_001517045.1 Pseudotsuga menziesii
ATTTTTCTATAACTAAATTGTTGTTGCTGTGGAACACATGTCCTGCATAAGAGATCATGTGGTATGACTACATATGTGTGAAAAGCAACTAATTGTAGGTATTGCATCAACTAGAACTTCTCGTACACATGAAAGGTAGATAACAGAGATAGTTGAACATAAATGTAGGGTTTTTGAAAAATACTGTAATTCATGGTTTTGGTCATGTAAGTCAAAAGGTTTGAAAGGACAACTGAAGGAAGCCTTCTAGTAGCTACAGTTGGATTGCATCATTACTTTGTTGATACTATATTTGACTTTGTATTTGGAACAATAGTTGGTTGAAATTGTTGTCTTCTTTGGAAATGTTAGAAAGAATGTGGGAATATCTTAACTGATGTTAGCATTTTTTATTTGAAAGTGCATCCTTTAAAATTGATAAGAGCTGCAATCAGCCCAAAGGCAGTGCAGTTGACCTGAAGAGGTTGAGCACCACAAGCAGATTACTTTCATCTAGGAAATAGCCCTCGAGGGGTGAATTGATTATCACAAGCACTTCTGATGGGCCGAGCTGCAGTGAGAAGGGGGTACTAAGAATTCTGCCAGGACTTGCACCTGCCTCCAACTGCTTATTAGTTTCTCTAGGGAATTGAACTGTGGTGGTCCACAGCCTCATTGACTGCAGTTAGAAATCTGATTCTTCCCATATATTTCTTATTTTTGTTTTAATTGTGCCCATTTATTGCTTATCTTTCATTTAATGCTTCTCCCTTGTAATATACTAAATATTCTCTCAGTTGCAAAGGTGACCGTGACTTTATTTACATGACAAGTGATTCTTTCACATGCCTAAGTTTTCCTTTTAGCATTTTTATCCGTACATGTATGTACCTAGATTGTGTTATTTGTGGGAAATGTATAATGCAAATCATTGCCAAAAAGTGAATTTTGATGACCTAAGGTTTAAAGCTGCTGAATTTTTAGCACCAGTAGAAACCTTTAGACATAAACTGTCTACAGGCTTGGGTCAAATCAGAACAAATTTGTGTATATGGTCTCTTTTTCTATTTTAAAAGAAAATCTGCTTAAACTCACTGTACACTGATCAAACCTTTAAAATTTATTTTACTGTGTCTCTTCATCGCTGATAGTTTGACCAAAGTATTATGTCCTCCATAGTAGGCCATCTTTAAATCTTGGTAAATCAAATTCCTTTGGGGAGTTGTAATCTGTGGGAAAATTTATGAGACAAAAGACAAGTACGTATGCAGTGAAATGAATTTTTAGAGACGTCCTTTCAAGTTTGATTTGCCTTTGGGAGATAGCATTGAATAAAATTTGGGCTGTATTATGGCTGGAAATGAAGTGTCTCGAACTAAATCACCTCAAAAAAGGAAATATTTAGTCTTGTGAACACCACTTTTAGACCTTCAGAAAAGAGGAGATAGCATCCATGTGGGTGGGTGGGCAGGCATGCTAGATACCTAATCCTTAGGGATTATGGTGCATTGTACTCATTAGTATCATTAGTTATTTATAAGTAATATGAAGAGTCGTTTGTGGTTCTCTAATGAATAGACATTTTAAGAATGCGTTCCTGTGCAATATATGTTAAGAAGTCGAATGTGTGCCTGTGCAATTTATGTTTAGTAGTTATATTGAATTCTTTATTCCAGGAAATGTAATGATTCTGCAAATTCTTTTTTCGGAATCATTTATGATGCTCCATAAGCAAGTACACTGTATTTTATATGCTGAGAGATTCAAAAGTTAGTTATATTGTTTTGAAAATTGCTTTGTGATTTGAGAGATTCACAAATGTTTCTATAACTAAATTGTTGTTGCCCTGGAACACATGTCCTGCATAAGAGATCATGTGGTACGACTACATATGTGTGAAAAGCAACTAATTGTAGGTATTGCATCAACTAGAACTTCTCGTACACATGAAAGGTAGATAACAGAGATAGTTGAACATAAATGTAGGGTTTTTGAAAAATACTGTAATTCATGGTTTTGGTCATGTAAGTCAAAAGGTTTGAAAGGACAACTGAAGGAAGTATCTGTTTTTAGTTACAGTAGGAAAAATGGCTAGTACCATCACATAGTAATATATGTTACACTTAACCCTTGTGAATTTATGTTGAGTTTATTATTGTTAATGTGTAAGGTGGTGTTTGCATTGTCAATTTTCTCGGGTTATATGTGGCATCTTGTGAATTGTGTTGTTGTAAATTGGAAAAGG
This sequence comes from Pseudotsuga menziesii, assembly GCA_001517045.1. Taxonomy (NCBI): domain Eukaryota; kingdom Viridiplantae; phylum Streptophyta; class Pinopsida; order Pinales; family Pinaceae; genus Pseudotsuga; species Pseudotsuga menziesii. Next base: position 27,061 of record LPNX011132965.1, read on the forward strand.
TTTGTGGCTTTGTGTGAATGCTTACTTATCAATTCTGGTGTTAAATGAACTGAAAAGGCTCTTATCGATAAATGAGAAATGGGTTAAGGCATGATTTATGCTAAAAGTTTGCTATTCTTTGAATTGATAATATGATAAACTGACCACCTATAAAGTGCTTGCAGGCATGGGGATTTATGTCCATGAAAAAGGCTAAAGCTCCAGGACTATGATGATTTAAATCTCATGTGTATAAAGTTATCACCAGAAGAGGGAGTGGTGATGGAGGTAGTGGTTAAAATATACCTTGTTTTCCCCCGGGCCAGCGAGGGACCATTATGCATTCTGGGGACGCCCAGATGTAAGACATTTGGTTAAGACTCGTTCTACACACATTAGAGGACTGTCACATGAGTTAGAGACTCTGTGAATAGAATAACCTCTAGGCGCTGTGGAGGTGTGCGAGAATGGAGTGCCTCAGATTGGTGAAGCACCCTAAAGGAGATACCGCTAAGAGGGGTACAGGGTATCGTCCTTGTGTTTGGTGGCTTGAATTGGCACTTGGTGTGCTGGGATGAAGGAACATCCAGAGAAAAGAATAATGACAAAGCACACTGAATAGCACAGAGGAGATACACGAAGGGTTGGTATTGTCCTTGTGTTGGGTGGCTTGAATTGGTACTTGGAGTATTGTTGGCACTTGATGTGCTGGGATGGAGGACATCCAAAGAAAGGAACAATGCAGAAAAAGGTATGTGTGTTGCAGGTAAACTTGTACCGATGAGGTAATATGTTATTGGCAATAGGACTGATATGTTCTGAAAATTGTATAATGGGATTTCTACATTGTCTCAAATGTCAATGCTAGTAGTCATGTTTTATTGAGGTAACAATTGCATTCTGGAAAAATAATTAGGTATTATGGCACCAATGAACACAAAAAAATTGAAGATTGTTACAATGCAAAAGAATCTATGACTTTTGTTTAAGTTGAATTGTGATTTGGACATGAATTACTAAATGGACTAAGTTGTAGTTATGATGCTGCAAAAGACTTGCTAATTACGTTCATGATGAATTGATTCTTATCTATGTGAAATTTGGGTAGACCAGATTTTTGTAGGTCCTACGAACCCACAAGGATCAGAAAAGAAAAACCGGAAGAGAGATCCGAGCAAGGCGAACGAAGAAGAGATGAGTCCAGAAAAGAATAAATAATTTGTCGAAGAAACAAGAAAACACTACGGAAGGTGTTCTTTCTTTTAGGGGGGGAGGATGTAATATCGCTCTCCTATGCCTTGGAATATTTTGTAATTTTTGCATATTATTGTACTAGTCTTGGTGAGGAGCTCAAGGCCAAGGCCCCACCCAAGACAACACCTTGTGGCTTATAAAGGTTAACTGTCTAAGTGAAAATACCTAGGAGACATAATGCAATGAAACAACTTAACAAAAGGCTAACTAAACCCTACCCAGGGCTAAAAGCAAACGGTTAAAGAACCATAATCAATTAGGTAGACTTACGTAGCATTTGGTTTATGACGGTAAGGTCAAGCCATATAAAGGACTCCTGGTATGACACTTTTAAGAGTAAAGTTAAAAGATTGAAAGAAAGGGGTTAATTCTCAAAGGGCTACTAGGCCGTAGCCTCCTTATAGATAATTATCATCATGAGCATATCCCATCTAATATTTACATAGGAATAATCCTTATGGTTAGCGTACAAATACCTAGGATAAGGATATTTGTCCTTTTGATGACAAATAAAAGTTATGGTTTCAATTTACTCTCCCTGACAATATTTTCTTAAGCGCGCATCACGCATAATTATTAGCTCAAAGAAAATATTTTAGTAATAAGGCAGAAGAATAATCGGGGTTGGATGCATGCCTCTAAGAATATTTATGTGACATTAAAATCTAGGGGGGGACCTACCTCGGCAAAGATGGAGGCAGAATTTCTGCCTTGTTTCGGGGAAACCTGGTGCATAGTGGGGAAAGACCGTTTTCCCTTTTTAGTTATTTATAGGTTTGAAATCCTTTTAGAGGGCGCACTTAGATAGGGTGTGAACCACCAGATCATTATCTCAATGAGGATTACAGTTTCAAAATCCTTTTTGGAAGGGAGAGAACTCCCTGCATTTGAGGAGGGGGCTCTGCGCGTTGAGGAGCACTGTCCTCGACATTTTTTTCTTTGTGTTTTTCCTGATCCGATATGTGTTCCTCTTAGCATATACATTATGGCTTAGTTTGATTATTCTTCTTGTTGCAAGGTATTACCCCATTGGGAAAACGCTGGTAGAACGGAATATCCGTAGCAAAATCTGTTTATCGACTTGATTCTACTTGTGGTTGTTTTATTTGTTTCATTGGCATTGTACATTTTGATCTCCACCAGAACTGATTGTGTGACCCTCTTCGAGTGGAACGAATGGATTGTGTTTATTCATTTTTGATTAATTGGTCGGGTTCCCTTCAATTGATATTTACAGGGTTGGCACTGGATGTTCCATTGCCTGTAATTTCTAAAATGCAGTCCATATTAGCTAGTATGGAGTTTGCAGACCAACTGTTATAACTTACGTTTTCCTTTGGTGCTTTCTCTACTGGTCTCGCTTTACCATCTTGACACTCGTGCATCTGGAACGCCTTTTCTCCCTTGCGGGTAGTGACATGATCAATGTGTTTGTATTTTTTGCTGCCTTTACCCAAGAGTTCATTAATTTTCTTTTGAGTGGAATTATTATAAATTCTGCGTTGGTGTATATAGATATTATGGAATTTTTTGGAAATGTCTTTATTTAAAAATTAGGGCATTTGTATTCTGGCTTTATCATGTTTAAGAGTTCTGGCATTTAGTGCACGTTATGATCATCTATAATATGGCTGCCTACGGATGCATGCGATCTCTGTATGATCATAAGCGATAGTATAAGCCAGCGTATTAAAAGGTATGGAACAAAGTTTTTGTATCTGCATGGGGTGCATTCTGGATTGTTTTATTTCAAAATAAAGCATGGATGCATATACCAGAATGCGAATTGATTTAAGGGATGGATCGAGCATATCCATGTTTTTCTATTGGCATCATCAAACTAAAACGTTGATGCATATACATGGATGTGAATTTTATTTTTGCGTAGCTTCATGCTTGATTTTGGTTGCTTTCTGAGTTAATCCATACATGCGATATGGCCAAAGTTTTATACCCAACGGTGCATATAATACTATATGTGGGGGGCGTATTCAATTCTTCCGAGTCTTATAAATGCTTATTGAATTCGAGCCTTCACCACAGTCTGCATTCTAGAGTGGATGGCCTTATAGGACCCGAGATAAAATATATAGTATGTGTTTAAAACTCGGATATTCATTTGTGGGATTTGGTATAGAAGCTAGCTCTGCAGAAAGTTCCTGGCCTTACCTCAACGAATAAAATACCTAAGTAAATAATCAGAGTTGACTTTGTATTCAATATTACAAAATTTATAAATGCAGGAGTTTATACTTTTAAATAAAATATATGTATTTATGATGCATGAATTTTTGAGCAAAAGATTAGGGATGTATCAGTCGTGAGATAACAAAACCCTATAATTGTTTTTGCAATGGTTTCGGGTTATACAAGTTGTGGTTTTGGGTATACAAGTTGGCTACTCAAATAAATAATTTTAGTATGATGGCGGTTTATTTGATATGGTTTGAAAAGGAGGAAATCGTCTAATTATTTTTAATAAACACATGTTAAAAGTAACCTGTTAAGGATCAAAAGTCTAATGACCCAGTTTTTGGGATGAGGATTAACTCTATACCTTTTCTAATTAAAAGACTATGGAGGTCTAGGAAGCATATATGTATAGTATATTATAAACTTCACTTGAATGATTAAAGTGAAGAGATTTTTTGAACTACTGTTAAATGAGCTGAATGTAAGGGTCCTAAATAGGGCTGTTGAGTTACTAGTGTCTCTCTGCGTAGAGCCTTGAAGTAAGATAAAACCGACCATGAATGAGCCGTGATTTTTTGTAAGCACTCCTTTTGATAAAAGAAATAAAAGAACAAATAGGTTGGTGGATGTAGCCTCGTGGACGAGGTGAACCACATGAAGATGGTTGTCTCTTTGTGTTTTTATGTTGTGCTAGATTATTTCTTTGTTTACTTGATGAATATGAATGCAGTATAAATGTTTTAGTTGGTGAAGATATTACTAGAATTTTAAATGCTTTATAGCTTCCAGGTATCTGGGGTACATTACAATTTCTGTGGGAAAACAGGAATTTTTAACAGTAAAGAAGGTTGTATATTTGCCTTGGTGACTCCATTGTAAACCTTTTTCAAAACTCAAGGAGTCATTCTGGCTTCGAGAAGACACACGCGAGGTAACTCTGATACCGAAGTCTTGAAAAGTTTTGAAGACCCAGAAAAGTTATTTAAAAGAAAAAATAAAGAAAAGTTAGGTTTTCCTTTGTTTGGTGCATCATCATCTCAAGATTCTCATATTGATCCAGAATGGGAAGTTAATGTTGGAAAAAGTCTGTTGAAAACTAAATATGAGTCTGACCTTAAGAATACTGAGTTTAATCCTCGTAGGTTAGAATCTTATTTGTTGGATTCCCTCTGGAGAGATTTACAACAAACTACGAAAATTGAAACATTTACCTCTCAAAATACTCAAAGGTCTTCAGTTCCTGTGAATCCACCTAGACCAATGGCAGCCAGATTTGCTCCTTTGCGTTTTCCTGCTTTATTACATGATCTTCCTTAGAATTATTCCCAAAGAATCTCTTTATTTGATGGAGAAGGTGACATAACCACAAAACAGCATGTTGCCAAGTTTGAATATTTCATTGACTTAGCAGAAGTTGATTATCCAGATGTTAAAATGCAGTTATTTGCCCAAAGTTTGTCAGGTGAGGCAAAGAAATGGTTTAAAGATTTGCCAAATGGGACTATAATGAAATTTCAGGCTTTCCAAAATGCATCTATAGATAGGTGGGATGATAAATAGAACCCTTTGCAGCTCTTATCTCAGTATAACAGTCTCAAAAAAGGAGGTTTCAAATCTGTCCATGAATTTTCTAGCAAGTTCATGAGGGTTTATAATTCCATTCCGGAGGATATAAAACCTTCTGCGGCCGTAGCCAAATTACACTATGCTGGAGCTTTTGATAATGATTTTGCATTTTCATTAAGGGAGAGAAAATCAGTAACTCTTGTTTCCATGTTTACAGATGCTTTAGAAGTAGAAGCAAATATGATGGCAAGTGGAAAGATGAAACATAGAGATTTGATAGGAGGAAAAAGGAAGAAAATTTTCCTTCTGCTTCTGCTTCTTCTTCTAATAATGATATCAAATTTGAAATGATGTTGAAAACCATGGAAAATTTGATGGACATATTAACTATGGATAATAGGGGTTTCAATAGAGAACAAGTTGATCCTCAAATTAGGAATCCTAATTTCAGAGTACCGAATCCTCCTGTTCCTCCCCAAAATCGACAGAGAGACCTAATAAATCCAAGAAATCGAGAGGAACAACAAATCCGTCCACCATTTCCTGAAAATTATGTCACTGATGAAGAAGATCCCGCTGAAAATGAGATTCATCTTTTTGGAGAGCAGGATTCAAAGATATATCTTACTAAATAAGAACATAACATGTTCGAACAAGAAGGAGGAGATGAAGAATTTGGAAAAGAGACAGAGCAATATCAAAGGGGTTATTTACACGCTATGGATGATGTGCAGAGGAAAATCAGATTGAGAAACAGGGAAGTCCTCATAAATAAAGGGAAGGAAAACCCAAATCATCCTTCCACTAGTTCTGTGAATGTAGAAAGGGGAAAAGAACTACAAAAAGAATGTTTTGTAAATAAAGAGGTTGAAAATGATCTACAAAGAGATAAAATAATGAAACAGGTGGCTCCAGTCGATGTGGAAAGAATTGGTTCTGGTTTTAATTTACAAAATGAAATTTCAAAGCTAAAAATCTCTGTTCCATTTAATGAGTTATTGAGAAACACCGAATACAGAAATACTATCACAAAAATGGTCAAAAGTCAAGGGGAATGGAAATCTGACATTTTAGAGTTGAACGATGATAATCCTGCTATTTCGTTTGGGTCAAAAGTTGAAAATTTAGAAAGTGAAGAAGTCCCTCCTTTCTATTTGAGTTTAAATGTGCATGACAAGGTGGTACACAATGATATGCTAGACTCAGGAGCATCACATAACCTAATGCCGAAAGGTGTAGTAGAGAGTTTGGGATTGGAAGTAACAAGACCTTATAAACATTTGTACTCGTTTGATTCTAAAAGACTAAAATGCCTTGGTTTGATTAAATATATGGTGGTAACCCTAAATAAATTGCCATCTAAAACTATAGTCATGGATGTGGTAGTGGCAGATATTCCACCTAAGTTCGGGGTACTGTAATCAATATATTGGACTTCCAAGTTGAAAGGTAGTTTACAGATGGATATGTCATATGCTACAATTCATGTTCGAGATGGAAGCAGAAGATTATATAGTGAAAAAAGAACTCCTTATGTACTAAGCAGTCAAGATAAACCTAAGATTCACCACATATATGCTGTTGATACTAATTTGGGGTCTTCTATTTTCTTAAATGATGTTGTCCCACATGATTTAGAAGAGGCATTGCAAAAGAAGTCTGAGGAAAACAAGGAAAAGGAAGTGATGGAACAAGATGATTTGGAGGCTAAACAAAAAAGGGAAGGCCAATGGATTATGTACTTTGATGGATCTGCTGCAACAATAGGTGCCGGAGCCAGTGTGTATATAATTTCTCCTATTCGGGATTTCAAAGCTTTATCATATAAATTAACATTTGAATGCACAAACAATGTGGCATAATATGAAGCTTTATTATTGGGATTGCATGCTTTGAAATATTTGGGAGCTCAAAAAATAAGGGTCTTAGGAGATTCAGAGTTGGTGATAAATCAAGTAAATGAGAGCTATCAGACCAGGCACCCTCGGATGAGGGCTTATAGAAATGAATTATGGGATATGTTTGGTAACTTCTTTATAGAGCATACAATTCAGGTAGTTCCCAGACATGAAAATTTGGTAGTTAATTCTTTAGCTGTGGCCGCTGGAAAATTTGAAACCCCTGTTGCTGGTCAGAGGGAATACCAAATAGAAATTGTCAATAGACCGTCTATTCCTGATAATTCTAAATATTGGTAGGTGTTTGAAGACAACATGCAGATCAAAAGGTTCCTAGAACTCTCAGGAGAATTTGTGAATACTCCTATTGACATTGAAAATGACAATGACGAGAGTATTCAAGATGATGGAGAGTTTGAGAAAGAAGGGAATGGTTCTGAAAATTTAAAGGGAACCCTAGGAGGTAAGGATATCATCCAATTAAAAAATAATTTCATACCAAGAGGTCTGATTCCTTTGGAAAAACTTTTTGATCAGAATGATGTTGCTAAAAATCCAAAAGTAAAGCCTGTTGAGAATGTTGTTGAAGATAGGAATATTGGCACTGAAGATAATCCTAAGATTATAAAATTATCTAAGAAATTGCCTGAAAGAGAAAAGGAAGAATATGCGAAATTAATGAAAAAATACACTGATGTATTTTCTTGGAGTTATGAGGACCTTAAGGAGTATGATACATCTATCATACATCATACTATTCCTATAAAGCCTGGAGAGAAACCTTTCAAGCAGAATCTCAGAAGGATAAACCCTAAGTTGCTTCCTATTATTGAGAAAGAAATTAAAAAGTTATTTGATGCCAAAATCATTGTCACTCTAAGATTTTCAAAGTGGGTTGCAAACCTGGTTCCTGTTAGAAAAAAGAATGGAGAAATCAGGTTGTGTATAGATTTCCGGAACTTGAATAAAGTCTTTATGAAGGATAATTATCCTCTACCAAAGATGGACCATATATTGCAGAAAGTAGTTGGAGCTGAAAGAATTTCAATGTTGGACAGTTTTTTTGGCTATAACTAGATCAAAGTATTGCCTGAAGATCAAGAAAAAACTACCTTTACTACACCTTGGGCACTTTTATGTATGCAAAGATTCCTTTTGGCTTAATGAATGCAGGAGCTACTTTTCAGCGAGCTATGGACATTGCTTTTGCAGGGGAAATTGGGAATTTTGTAGTAATATACATGGATGATATCACAGTCTATTCAAAATTTGGCAGAGAACATTTGCATCATTTAGAGAAAGTTTTCATGAAGTGTAGGAAGTTTGGTATATCGTTGAATCCAAAGAAGTCCAATTTTGCATTGGAAGAAGGAATGTTGTTGGGCCATATAATATCAAAATATGGAATAAAAATTGATCCAGAAAGGGTGAGTGCCATTTTGAAAGTAGGTGAACCCAGGAGTAAAAAAAAGATACAATCATTCTTGGGGCAGGTAAATTTTTTGATAAGGTTTGTGCCAAGTTTTGCTGAGATCTTAATGAATATCACAAATATGTTGAAAAAGGGTCATGAGATAAAATGGAACGTAGAAGCTAGAAAGTCTTTTTGGGAAATCAAGAAAGCAATATCAGAGGCCCCTGTGTTGGTGAGTCCATATTTTACCAAAGATTTCTCAGTATTTTCATACACTTCAGAATATACGATAGCAGCAATTTTATTACAGAAAAATGATGAGAGTTTGGAACAACCCATAGCGTTTTTTAGCAAAATGTTGAGGGATGGAGAATTGAAATATGACATTATGGAGAAACAAGCTTATGCCTTAGTCAAAGCATTGAAGGATTTCAAAGTGTATATTCTGCATTCACATATAATTGCACATGTTCCAACTGCTGCAGTAAAAGGGATTTTGACACAACCAGATCCAAAAGGCAGAAGAGTGAAATGGATTGCTACATTGCTGGAGTACGACATAGAAATAAAGCCCACTAAGCTGGTTAAGGGACAAGGATTGGCTAAAATGATGGCCAATTCAAATTGTGAAGCTTTACAAATTAATTTCCTATCTCACCAAGCTAATCAGCTAGATACAGAAGTGGAATTAATGGCTGATTTTGTGGCATCTCCATGGTATTCTGATATTGTTTATGTCTTTCAAAATTTGCAAGCACCAGAAGGATTGAGTAAATCAAGGGCGAGATCTATAAAGTTGAAATCTACCAAATTTTGTATTATAAATCAATACCTTTATTGGAAAGACCCCGGAGGAGTGTTGCTGAACTGTATTTTAGAAAATGAAGCTCAACATACAGCCAAAGAGTTTCATAAAGGGGATTGTGGAGGACATCATTCTTGGAAAGTGACTGCAAACAAAATTCTAACAGCGGGCTATTATTAGCCTACATTATTTGCAAATGTGTATAAAGAAACCAGGAAGTGTCATCAATGCCAAATTTTTGATGGAAAGAGGAAAGTGCTTCCTCTCCCTTTGAATCCAATAATAGTAGAAGCTCCTTTCTAGCAGTGGGGTTTGGATTTTATTGGTGAAATAAACCCCAATTCATCGGGACAACACAAATGGATTGAAGATATCCCCACCAGAAGAGCCACTGAAACTGTAATCATGGATTTTCTTGAGGAAAATATATTGGCTCGATTCGGATGCCCCAGAAGAATAGTAACAGACAATGCAGCTGCGTTCAAATCCAAGAAAATGATTGATTTCTGTCACAAGTATCATATAAGCCTCAATCATTCAATTTCCTATTATCCACAGGGAAATGGGTTAGTTGAATCTTCAAACAAAAGCTTAGTAAGGATCATCGGGAAGCTATTGGAAGATAATAAAAGGTCTTGGCATACCAAGCTCAAGTATGCTCTATGGGCTGACAGGATTAGTACCAAAAGGGCGATCGGCATGTCTCCGTTCCAGCTGGTGTATGGAACTGAAGTCATTTTTCCAGCATCTTTAGGTGTTCCAGTTATGAGATATTTCCAAGATTAGCAAGAAGAACCAAATCATATGCAAAGGAGGATAAATCATATTATTGAGCTGGACGAGCAAAGGAATAAATCTTATGACAAGGTGCAGATACATCAAGAAAAAATGAAAAGCACTTTTGACAGAAGAATCAAAGAAGAACAGTTTCAGATTGATGATTTAGTCTTGAAGTGGGATGCTCCCAAAGAAGATAAACAAGGGAAATTTGATCATATGTGGGTAGGTCCTTATGTTGTTGCCGGTTACAGAGGACAAAATGCATTTTTGCTAGAATATCCGAACGGGGTTCCTCTGGATAGTAACCCTGTAAATGGACGATATCTGAAGCATTACCTGTCCTAAGGAGGAAGGTAAAATTTGTATTATAGCCTGTAAATACTTATTTTTCTTTACAAGTCAATACGAATGGTAAGCCGAATGCATTTGAAGCCCGTGGTGAAGGCCCTAAGATTCAGGAGGCATGTTGTTCCTTTCAAAAACAAAAACAAAAAGAGAATATATCTACAAAAAACAAAAGATAAGTTTTCTGGAAGTTATTGTGAAAAATTAAAGACAGGCACCTGGTCTACGAGTTCTTTGATACCTCGCAGGGAGGATATCATCCCCAGATGGAGCTAGTTGTTAACAACCCTATCTAGCAGAGACTCAAAAGGACCATGGTGAAGAAGAAATAGGGATCCTTTGTCAAAATTTGGTTAAATATTATAGTATAAAGTATGAACAAAGGGTGAGTAAGTGATGAATTGTCACGGAATCCAACGATGTGGAGCGAAAAAGTGGAGATCGACGGCCTATAACATGTTCGCTTCGTGAAGGTGCGAGAAGGATAAAGACATGTGGGGTGTTCGATGATATGTGAAGATCAACGGTTGTTGATCCATTTCGATGAAATCTACGGTCGTTATGGACTCCACCATGTAGAGTTGCACGTTAGATAAAACGAGGGCGCCCGACGAAATTGGGTACGTGTTGCTCGATCTGACGACTGAGAAATAAAGGTGAAATAGATCGAGGGTCACTGATGGATCCAGAGCGGGAAGTTGCGTGATAGTTGGAGGGAAAAGGCGGTAGTGGAATGGAAACCACGGTACACGTGGTCTATTGTGGTGCATTCCAGAGGCAAAAGTGGTTTGGTGGAAACAGTCGAAGGGGGGCCTCCGGAGTGGGGTCCTATATAAACAAAGTTGACTTGTGCAAGGATTATTTTATTGGCACTGGACGAATGAAAAATACCTGTGTGCTCATCAACCTCTAACAGTCAATTTCGAACACACGCAGCCACAATAACACGCAGTCACAGTAACAGGTAAGGCTCAAACGCCCGAAATTCATCCATCTAATTACCATTTTTGACTGAATTATGGACCAAGGAAAATATTTGCAAGGGTTTAGTCATGTTTTGGATGACAGAGAAGACTATCTAGTGGATAGGGACAGAGGGGTGTGTGACACTTTCCTGTCCGTAGGAAGTGTATCAGTCAGTAAAGAGAGGTTGTGGCAGTATAATTCATAGGGTAATGATATCCTAAATTCCTTCAAATCATTTTTATATTATTTCACTATCGAACAGACCCTGCATTTTCCTGAATTCGCAGAGTGGTGCGTAGTTAATTATTCCCCCTTCTAAGAGAGTTATTGTCAGTCAGTCCATGTCTAGAATACTCTGTAAAATTGATGCTAATGTTATTCGTGAAAACCTAAGCTTGCCTGAAAACTACCCTAACTGTCGTGAACCTATAAACAAGTCCATTCTTTCTGAATTGTACAAAAATTGTGGAACTGAAGCCCGTTGCAAATTCCTGTCCAGCATCTTGAATGAGGGTCAGTCATTAGATGGTTTTTTCCCACCATACCATGTTCGTATTTTCAGAGATGAAGTTCGTGGTGTCCTTAGTTTGTCAAGTCTTGGGTTTAGATTATGATTGTTGCGTAAATGAAGTCATCCTATGTTTTCTATTAAAAATGAGTTCATTGAGTCCTGAGTCTCAGTCAGTTCATGTATTTAGTCTTGATGAATACTTGGAAGAAGCAATACATCTTCAATTGAGTGAATTCCCAAAGGTCATATTTTTCAAGTTTCGGACTTATTTATTGAACATGTTGTTGTGTTCGAATGTCACCGAGCTGCAGTTTTTAAGCACCATGTTTTCTTCATATTTTCCCAAGAAAATCAACATGTTTGAATTTGCCAATTCAATCATGTCATAAATTTATAAGATGTTATTTGATGAAGTGTTACCCCAGGTATTAGAAGAGATTAAATGCATGATGCAATCCTCACCTGAGGATCGAGTCGGGGATTGGTTTCTGTATAAATACTCCACTGTTTTGAGAGTATATGGATTTACTGGGGAACCATATAAGTTACCTGCTTTCCTCACTCCCAGATTTTTTACATTAGATTTTATGAGGCAAAGATTGCATTCAGAAGAAGAACACTTTTGGGCCTTTAAGAAATCTTCAAATATCAATTTCCCTCTCAAAGTTGGTTCTTTTATTTTCAAAAATAAAGGTGCCCTGGTGTTTATAGAAAAATTGTTGGGAAGCATGGAATTTCAAAAAGAACCAAGGGTAAATTATGATCCGCATCATACAATTTCCCTGAGAAAGTAGGAAAACAAAAACAAGCCATTTGACCACCAGGTCGTTGAAGGCCTCAGCGAGATAGCCAATTTATTTCATTTTACGGAAAGTCCAAGATCTGATGAAGGTGCAAGTATTATACCAGTTGCAGTATCTCAGGTGACAGATGGCCCCAATATTGTAGTTAAAATAAGTCTCTCTGAAGTTGAAAGCATGGAAGTGGATGAGGATGGGTCACACAAAAAGGCCAAATTGTTTCAAGTTGGTGGACTTTTAAGTGAAGAGATTTTAGATGATTTGAAGAAAGTTGCTTTAGTTCCAACAAAATCAGTACAGGTGAATTAGTTTTCTTTTAAAGATGTAAATAATTCAGAATTAGGCTCAGTTTTCAAGTCCAAAGAGGAGCTCAAGGCCAGTTATGTGGAAAAACAAAAACAATCCCTAGAAGAGACAAGGAATTTACTCCCGCGGGTAAGGAGTTTAAATAATCCAAAAACCTCCTTGTTTTCCACTAGGGACATAAAAAGAAACACCTTTAAATTGGCCATGGTGAATGATAAGAAGGTGTCAGAGATGGAAGTAAGGTTAGACAAGATTAGTGTACTAGATAAGATTTAGTTACATAAGAAAACAAGTGACATTATTTATTCAGATCTATTGCAAGCTATGATGAGAATCAATAAGTTATAAATTTTGGTAGACAAGTTAGAGGTTCAGTTAAAACATGAAAAAGTTGAAAATAAGGCCAATTCCATTCAAATTAAAAAGTTGCAATCAGATGTCATCAGTTCAGGAAGTGAAAGAGATAACAACCAAGCAATCAAAAGACTGTTGGAAGAAAAGGACAACACCCTCCAGGTTTTGAAAGAAAGGTTGAAGATCCCAAGCACAGAGCATGTTCAATATTATTGACATTACAAGAGGAAAAGGATAAGATCCACCAGGAGATGATGGATCATAAAGGAAAAATCTATCAAATTACAAGAAGAGAAAGACAAATGGGAACAGAGCGGGATCAGCTGGTAGCACAAATCTCCTTGTTGAAAAAGGACCAAAACGATGAAAAAGAGATCATGGAGGATTTGATGAGCCAAACGCCCACTGATGAGGACCTGTCTATTGTGAATATTGAAAAACCATTAAATGATTTTTCTACAGATGACTTTTTAGTACCCATGTCCCAGGTCAGCCTAAAGGATGAAGAAATAAAAGAATTAAATGTGGAAAATGAGAAGATCAAGTCTGAGTTAGCCAAGGTGATAGAAAATAAAAATAAAATATTGCAAGACAGAAATCATCTACAAAAAAATTCAATGAATTGAAAGAGAGAAATATAGGAAAAGGTCCTTTGCAAGGAGCAAAGCACATAATTTGGGATACCCTATCTGTAGAAGTTACTAAATTTAGACACTATTTGAACTTTATTGATGATCAAAGCATATTGATCAATTTGGCCAATCAGAGACTAAAGTGAGTAAATGAAAATATGGAGAGGAAACCCCTTACCACATCCCAGAACGCATTAAATTTCCTAAATTCATTAACATATCAAAAGTTGCATGATATAGGAGTAAAAGACATAATATCAATGGTACTATGGGCTAAAAAGTTTATCCATAAGCATCATTTAATGAAAACAGTCTAGGACAAAACTGATGAAATGGTTTCACAGGTTAATAACTTCAAACAGTTTTTCAAAGAGCTATTTGAGGATGGCCTACCTTCCTTTTGGGATGAGGAGGGACAGATGTTTTCTCAAGAACACTATCATAGCCTGTTAGTTCAAAGCCGCATGGATCATTCCAAATTCGACGATCTGGAAAAAGGGCTGACAGGGAAGGTTATTATGGATAAGCTGACAGAGGATTTCGATATATTACAGAAGTTCCTGATCATCAGTGGTGGATTACCTAAAGTGTCATATGAAGCTTACATGGAGCTAGAGGTGTCAATTCGAGAGATGATGGAATATGATATTCCAAGCGCGAAGCAATGGAGATCCATAGAGAGATTCAGGAAAACGAAGTATATACTTCATTCATGAAGACAGGTGTTGCGTGCTAAGGAGCTGCTCAAACGAAGCCATATTATCAAGTTGATTTTAACTTAATGATTTGTTAGGATCGAAGATAGTAGTTTATTCCTAGGAGTTAGGAATACAGTTACAAAACTTTGGTTAAGCCGGTCATTCAATTATGAATATTTTTGGAAGATGAATCAATTTTGTATATAATTGCATCTATTTTATTTTTATCGGGGTTGGAACCCATCTTGTTGTGGAATGATTTTGAACACATATTTGTTTTTAATAACAGAGCGAATGCATAAGAATTATCATAGATTCATGTGTCATTTATATTACAGTCTATATTTATTTCCTTATGTGATTGTGTTTTCCAGTGTAACACTCCATTCTGTTTTCTTCATTTTTGAAACACAGTGTTGAATGATTAGAATTCATAATGTGTATGCTCTGATCATTGTTTCAGATATTTTATGCATTCTTCTACTAAAGTTAATATAGAACTCATCTTTAATGCTCTGTATTAATGGGCTATTCATTGTCTCTTATGTTTCACCTGAACTAAATGAATGACTGTGCTGAAATGGTTATCTTGCCTTTGATAAATCTCATGTGTATGTCTTTGTGATATCCTTGTATGTATGTGACTCCATTTTCCCAATGGTTATGTGTTGTTTCAACCATCTATAAAAATCTTTGAGTGTTGGTTTATATCTGGTCTTGTTAAATCTGTATTGAGAGATCCCTCTCTGGAAGAAAAACTAGCTTCTTTCTAAAGTGGTTTTGTTGTTACCTTTGGGATTTACCTTTACAACCTGGGTACATTCTGAGTGTTAACAGAGGGGAAACCATGATTTATGCCTATACATAACTTCTTAGATGCAGGTACCAACACACACTTACATCTTCATGTCTGTGCATGAATTGAAAACATAAACAAAAGGTTCACAAAGACCACAAACACGTAATATGTAGAAAATCATTGAAGGGAATTAATATTTTTAGGGAATAGTAGGCAATACAGTTTTACCTTCCAGATCCAACCCATATAGGGATGGATCCCGAAACGCTGACGTTCATCTTATACCGAATGCATCTGCTACTGCATACAATGATCCCCATAAAGCTAGGTGCACTTCCATCGACTTCCCCAAAGTTTGTTTGGGATAATAAATCAGAGTAGCAACAGAAAGGTATCCTATGAAATATTTTCATCTTTCAACTACGATATCTCGCCCAGAACCACCTCTTCCTGCACACCCTACGAACGATTGAACTGTTATCATATCACTTCGACCAGAGTGAGTTTCTTCAGCATCAAATACATAACCAAAAAATGCCTATCTCAAGAGTGCCTCTGCTGCATTAATTCAAGCCTATCATGATACCGAATTTATTTTACTGATGCCTCACCATGGACTGGTGGCTCGCCTAAAAGCTCGTAAACATAGATCGTAGGAGAAATTCGGAGACAAGGATTTGAAATCCCGACTAGAGGTAGTTTAGATTTCACTACATCTATGATGTTTTTCGCCATAGTTCCTGTGAATGCATTTTTTGGATTTGCTCCACCGCTTCTTTATCTAGCACCGTAGTTTTTAGAGAGGCTCGGTCAATTTTCTAGAGAACCATATCGAGAGCCTCCTCTTCGACATCTTGTGGAATCATTAATGAACTCTACAACCTCCTTTCCCTCCCCAATTCCCCCCCACAGTGAGAAATTAAGCCTCCTTAAAATAGGAGTGCAGATGGGAGAAGAATGCATGCCATCCACACATGCCGAGCCCGTGTGACCCCTCTCTTCTGGAGAAAGTCAAACCATGTCCAAGAAATGCAACCAAGATTCCTGGCTATGGTTATGGTAAAAAATACACCGAATATGCCATCCTTTTGGGGAGGGATATTTCCCCATTTCTTGCTAGTGATTTAAATACCTAGAGGCATGCGCCTAACCCACCAGTCATTTTTATGTTTTTTTTGTTCTATTTAATAAATGCAGGTAATTTAATAATTCCTCCACAATCAACGACTCTCAATAGTTAATATAGTTCCATGTAATTCAATAATTCCTCCTCAATCAGCGATTCTCAATAGTTAATAAGAATGCGGGCACATCAACAATGTCTCCACAATTAACTGGTATAAATCAAGGTAATGCAATAACGCCTCCTCAATAAGTGATTCTCAAGAGTTAGTACACATCCAAGCATTTCAATAATGCCTCCACAATTAAATGCTATAAACTAGGGTAAATCAATAAGCATAAATTAGTATTGATATTCTTCTCCACCATAAATATATGATGTTTTCTTTTACATAATATTTATATATGAAATTCCTTTTACTATCATTTATGATGTTCTTCATATATATATATATATATATATATAATTGATTTCACTATATAATCTCCACTATTATGTAGGATGTTCTACATATAATATATATATGAGATTTGTTTCACTATATAATGTTGCATTATTATATGTAACATTA